>WSUI01000095.1:0-54582 GCA_019633595.1 Tulasnella sp. UAMH 9824
GATCCAGTAGCTGCCGCTCGAGATCCATTCGCCCAGCAACCTGATGCCCCATTAGGCGGTCCCGCTCTGAACGCAAACATGTTTGCGAGCCAGGCGCTCGGATTCTTGGCGCAGCATAACCTCGAATGGGAAAGGCGCCAGTTGGGTCTCGATTCCTCGGCTTTGCAGAACGGGCAGCAGGTTGGAGAGAACGGTGCCCCTCTCATTGGTCCAGAACCGGCGCCTACGGTGCTGGGTCCTGCAGCTGTGCCACCACATTTGTTGCAGGAACAAACGGGATGGCAACGTTTCCGGCACGCGGTCGTGGTCTTTGTACTGTCGATATTCCCAGAACTCTGGGCAAGACGGGTTGAGGCGCTTAGGATACGGGAAGGACAGGTTCGGATTGTGTACGGCAGGGAGTGGGAAGAGGACGGAGCAGGTGGGGAAGATGATGACAATGAGGAAGAGAGTGCTGAAGAGAAGGCACGGAGGGAACGAAGGCGGCTGTTGACTGGTTGGAGGAGAGATTATGTTCGGAGAGTACTTCAAGGTCTCGGACAGGATGTCGATCTCTAAGTTAATATACATGCCGCGTCTTTGACTTTACACCCCCGCTATGCATCAGATATACGTCCTCTATTGAATAAGAATAGAATGGTACCACACAGTGAACAAAACATCCCTTGGCCCTTCTAAAACAAAAGAGCTGCATTAAGGAGCCGTTTCCCATTAATGAACAGAGGTCGCCCGACGCCCAGTTTCCGTAACCTATCCCAATCCGATCGCATTCGTTTTGGCACAGCGTTGGAATTCGATTTTGCAGCTTCGACGAGGTCGAATCCTGTCGGTTTCGTTTTGTCCACCTCCACCATGATCCTGGCATCCGTTTGGGACATCATCTCGTTCAACTTGTTTGCGTGTTCCTTGCCTCCGATGATGATGAAAGAGATGTACTTGATGTACATTTGAACGAAATCGTAATCCGGGTCCGCAGAGGTCATCGAGGGCAAGACGTCGTCGTCACTGAGAACGATTACTGATCTTGCTCCAGCTTGTTCTGCGTATTGAGTCTTCTCCACGAAGGTGCACTCCCCTCTGTCGAGTAGAAGGACCGAGTCTTCATATATCTGAGGGGGTGCGAAATGTGAAGTCTCGTCGAAATCCGCTGGTATATGAGGTTTGCATCCATGTCGATTTTCCTTGGGAGGCCAGACAAGTGGGAGCGCTTCGGAACCTTTCCCAAGCCGTGCTCGCGGTCGGCTAGAGACGTTCGGGTCCCATTCGCTTTCCTCCAGCTTCTGTCCCGGTTGATCTCCCCAATTCGCCGACACACCCGACACGGTGTACTCTGCATCTCCGAACAGAGTTTGCAATATTTTTTGAGCTGGGGTGGCCTTGGGCTTTGTCGATTCGGCGAAAAAGCGAAGAGGTACGGTTTGCTTCTGGTACGGATCCACGTACGAACTCGAATTTTGCGGTGTCTCCGATTTGAGCAGCCGAGGATCGGCGAACCAGACTTTTTGCGAAGACTTGATCTTGTGTTGGCCAACTAAAAAATAGGGTCGTCTCACTTCAGTAGACAGTACTACTCGTATAGCGCGAAAACCTACTTTGTACAATGTCATAGCCCCGTCCATCCACCCGGGTGATCGCTTTTAGCTGTATCCCCGAGACGTTGTACACGGTCACACCAGTGCCATCAGCGTTGAGAGCCAACTTTTCAGGACCCGGATAAGGATCCTCAGGAGCCTCTTCCCCATATGCAGTGAGAACAAAAGTCGTAGGCTAGGCGTCGAAATTGCACAATTGAAAAAAAATCAGCTTCAGCAAAGGAGGACGAGACGCCATCGATACGTACATGAGTGTCGTACCGTGGTGCATCACAAATACCCTCCAGACTCCAATGCGTGGCGTCTTCAGCTGCTTCTGGGGCGTCTAGCGCAAGCCCAACGAGGTGCCTGGCATAGTCTGCATCTGGGCGGTCGGAGATCGAGCCAGCAAGTCCGGTGGTGTGATTTCGGTCGCTCCAAGTAGGTATCAATCTTGGGGATGGCGGTGGGCAAGTGTCAGAAGCTTTAGATCCTTTGGCATCCTTCTTTGATGGTCCCGCTACGGCAGAGCTTCGGCGAAGGTAGCGTCGCGGTAAGGGGAGAACATGGCCTTCGGTAGTGAAAACGAAGTTGGAGTCGAGGGTATGGAGAGGGTTTTCTTCGTCAAAGAGAAGATACAGGTACTAGAAAGTGATATTAAGACCCCACGTTCAACCTTTTTTTTTTGGAATGGGATCAAACCGCACCTTTAGAGTTTCGCTTAACGCAAAGCTCTCCATTCGGTCCTCCTGCTCTCCTGTTACGGAATTGGAAAGCGTTGCCATTCCACAAGGAGCCCTATTCCTCGCTATCAAGTCCCGTAAGACCCTCTCGCCGACTGTTAAGTAGAACGGATCTCTAGTAGCCTTTCAACAGTCAAACTATTAGCTAACTGGCACCGAGATTTGCTACGAGGCAGCTTACTCGGTATAAAAAGTACGTCGATTCGATGAACTCTGTGGGCAAGATGCGTCAGCAAACTCAGTAAACAGGCAAAAGTTAAGGAGCCGAACCTGGGCGAAGCGGATATCCTAGGGTTATGCCTTCCTTCGAGATGATGTTGAACGTTTCCGGGATGGCCGAAAATCTGCGCCATAAATTCCAGTCTAGGGTGGAGTGCACAACAGAGGCGTCAGTGCATACGCGATCACATCGGTCCGGTCATCCTTACATACGAGGTGAGACTTGATAGCATTCTCGACATCACCCGCTAAGACCTATTAGTTATTTAGGTAAAACGTTGAACCGTAGGCTCAAGACGAGAGAGCACACCTGAAGCCCGGGCCAAAATGCAGCAAGAGAGTCGACGTGTGCTTGGGACACTTCTCCGGTGTACGCGTTGACCGCTTTGTACTGTAGAGCGATTGCAAAAGTAAGCAACAGGTATAGTGAAATTCAACAAACATAGACGAACCCAGAAGCCATCGGCACCTCGAGAATGATTCATAATTGCAGCATATGCCTCGTTCCAAATATCCAAATATGGTTTTTCGCCCGTAAGAACGTACATTTTCAGGGCATACCTAACAATGATGAGGAGAATTAGTATTCTCGCAGAGCCACAGAATAGGAGTAAAACGCACTCGTAGAACGAATCGATTCCTGCTCCAATGCCTCCACCAATCGGATAATACCAGCTTCCTGTAATGACGTCGATTCCATTTCCGACCAATCCCAAAGACGTCCGTCGATTCCAAACTGCCTGGTAAGCCTTCTTCGCGAGATTCTCGAAGCGCATGTCGCTTGTCAATCGACTGAGGGTCGTGAATTCCAATAGTAACGATCCAGCTCCAGCTGTACATGTTTGAGTGGTTTCTCCTCGAGGTACGCCCGAACGAAGGTTTATCTGGTGGCATAGATGTCCGGAATGTAGGGCGAATGAGAAAAACTCACTCAAAAAGAGCGAAAACCAAGGGAAACAGCACTCACCCTTGCGTATGGGAGGCCAGTTGGAGTATCGAAAGCTGGTAGAAGGCGCTTTCCGAGGTCCCAGGCGAGTTCCAGAAGCTCGTCTTCATACCAGTCTAAACGGAATGAGGACCCGGATTCTGATCGTTTGGCGAATTGGGCCCCCAGATCGTCGTCTGAAGCGAACAAATGGGCGCTCAAAAGTCCACCAAGGACCCGAATGGTAGTCTCGAAGACCTGAGGCTTGGTATCGACGTCGAACGAGACGTGTTGGATGACCTTTCGCACAGCGTCGTCGAACCCCTTTGGGTCGTTCAAGGTCACAAACGTATCAAGAACGTCGACGAGAGTGACGCTGAAGTTGCCATTGACGTCGTTGAAGCCGTAATTTGACCTGTAGAGAATAAACCGGGATCAACTGGGGAGATCTGCATGCGGAAGCAATCGACCTACGGATCGTTCCAGTCTGGTCCGCGACCCTAGTAAATTAAAATCCGGCAAAGGCGTGGTTAATACACCGTCATTGACTTTCAGCGTTTCGGGATGTACCTGGCATGATATCGGCTGGAGCTAGAAAGAAGTAAGGGGTCAGTACGAGACGCGGGGTAAATGCAGCGAAAGGCATACTTCGTCCAGCGGGAACGCTTCGAGCGCAATAGGTTAGCTGTGTTATATCACAAGTGTTGTTGAATGTCCTCACCATAGGTCAGGTAATTGTCATACCCGTGGTACCACAACACTCGGACTTCTTCACTAGTCGCACCAGGTCTCAGCGAATAATAGAGCGGAAGAGCATCCCTCTAGACCCACCGTAAGCTTAGTGTTTTCTCCAATGACCACTCCTGTGTTCTACCGGGTATCTTGACGGCTGCTGTGCTGAGACCCAAAGTGATTACCAAGCCTTGGACCAATAGCCATGGCTGCTGCCACCAGAGCATGAGCCTTGACACCGCTGGCCCGAGAACGTTGGCGAGCAACAGTTGCGACGCCGTATTTGAAAGATGGCTTGAAGATCAAGCAAAAAAGCAAGAAAGAAAGTGTACAAAGGCCTTCCGAAAGAGGCGCAAATCGTAGTAGTAGTCGTACGTGTCACCTGGGTAGAATTGGAATGGGAATCGCGTCGAACTTGTTTACATGAGCGTCCTCGAATGCGGCGCCCAATCACAGCTCGTTCTTCATCGCCAGACACGTTACTGCCCACCCCCCAAGTTCCCTGCTGCTGTGCTTATCAACGCCAGACGAAAGTGGATAATATTAAACATGCTAGGTTACCAACTTAGCGTTCGCGGGGAGGACCTGCGGCGAGACCGTCGGTATGCCTTGACCGATCAAGCGGCATAAGGCGGCGACAACGACGAGCCCCAAAGTTCGCAGACTTGTCAGTGCATCACATAAAGGCGACGCGAGCGCTCAGATAACCTACAGCATTGGAGCGCAAAGAGCGATTGTCAGAACTTTGTAGAACGGAGAAACACAGTTCCCCGCCTTGGCTTGCTTCCTCAAAGGCTTGCATCGATATCCGCCCCGGGCTCCGGACCTTGGCCGGTCTGCGGAGAACCCCAGCCACCTGGCAATCGTGCGTCACTTTAACTCTTGGAAACGCACCAAGGTTGAGGTGTGGATGTGTTTCGATTCACTGCAAGCACGGAGTCTTCCTGGCTGATGCTCCCCCCAAAGCAGGCCTGAGAGTCAAACCCAATTCGGTGAGGCCGCGCTCCGTTTATCTCCAGACAGGGTTTATACTTACATATAAGCCCTTGCGTCGTGTTTTCCATACGGCTACCCCATGTCACTCTGCGGACCATGTCCTCAAGCAACGACACAGCGTCGGCCAGTACCTCAGCCAGTTTCGTGACTCCAGTCGGCGGATTCCCTACGCAGGCGGATCTCATAGGATCGATAGTATTCGCCAGCGCCTACGGTTTGGCTCTTGCCGCCTTCCTTTGGAGGCTTATAAACGCCCGGACGAGGGTTATTTTACCCGTGCTGTGCACGTTCCTTGTCGCCGTTGAGCAGATCGTCGTGTTCGGCCTGCGTGCAAATGCCGGCGCTCACCCTTCCAGTAGTTTCGGAAGCGATGATTTCTTGCTGTTCTATGCGCAGGCGTCGTTTAGCATCTCGTTCGCGTTGTTGGGCATAGACCTGACGTCGCTGCTCCGGGCATTGCTAGTCAATACGACGTTGGCCGACGAGCGGCGAGGCAGCTTCGATCAAGCAGAGAGACGCAAGCAGTACAGACGTCTATCGAGATTATATCGCTTGCTGTTCACCGGAGTAGCAGTGGTTGGAGCTCTCGCTGGTGTTCTCCACGGCGCTGGAGTAGCACCCATGGCAATCATCGTCATAAGGTTCGTACACCGTTGTCTCGTGCTAAAACAGAATGATAAATCCATCTTTCAGATACTTGAACGCTGTATCTGGTGCGCTTCTGCTTGGAGCGCTTGTGGTTCATCTCCAACGATTGCGCGGGCGGGTGATGTACCTCCCTGGCTCGTCTGCCGACCTCCTCACCGTCCTCGCCGGTCTCCTTGTGAGTACCAAGCACTTGGCGAATATCAGAAAGTATGGCGTTATTGACGATTATACTGTTTTATTAGCTCGTAATCCCACTATACCGCATCACTATTTTATACAACCGTACACCCCTCCTCCCACCTAACAACGTCCCCGACATCTCCAATCAAAATTCTCTCAGCTCCACTTTAGCGAAAATGTGCTTCTACATCTTCCAAGTCACCCCAGAATTCATCGTCGCAGCCACCTTGTCGGTCCTTGACATCCGCAAAGCGTTCAATACCGGAATTCACGGCGACTGGCGTTGGAGCGACAAGGACGGAATACCGCGTCTCCGTCTCGAAGGCCAGCACATCCAAGGAGTAGGAGTCGACCCCAAACGATACTCGAAGCGAATGTCGCTAGAAGATGACGATGAACGAACGGTATACATGGGACTCTTGATCCCGGCTCACGTTCAGATGCAGCAGTGGTTCGCAGGACAGCCATAAATCACTCGGACTTTAGATACGCATACAACGAACTTTTATATCTTGCCTAGACAATCATCACACCCGCACGCTAGATCAGACGATTGTTTCCTATTATGTATTCTTCACGTAGATCCCTTTATAGTCATGAGGTCTGTGCTTAGGCTGCTCCCGACGCGCATGCGCGCGGCGCTTAATTCCAGAGAGGTACCGTGACGAGGGTTTCACATCACGCTCTGAGTTCATCTTCGACCACGACCTTGTCGTCCGGATCACACATTTCACAGCTGACCATACCAGAGCAGGATCTCTTTCTTACCCTTCAACCACCTCGTCAACGTCGTCCGCAATGTCCAGTTCACCAAATGTTCACCTCGTTGACCATCCAGTGAGCCTCGCGTCCCCATGAGACCGAAGCAATCTCACGTCCAGTACGCTCATATCCACGTTCGATCTTTATGTCTAGATCGTCAGAGCCAAGTTGACGCAGCTGAGAAGCGCGAATACTAGCCATAAGGAATTCCGGGAGGTGCGGCGATGCTTTACGCTTGATGTATATTGTAGACTGGACCGCGAACGCGGGAATACTTATGGCGCAATCTTCTCCGTAGACGATGGAGGCCATTTCTTACTTCGTCGGAATTGAAGGCAGTCGTGATATAGAAGAAGTGACAGTCGATGCAGTGAGTTGAATACCATCACATTGGGGAGGTGTGAAGGGCGATTTGACCGCTGACGGCCTTTGACTTGCTCCATTTCTGCCTGGTCGCGCTTGCACGTAGCAAAGCCCAATAAGCGCGTTCAAGGGTAGCGATATTAAACCCAAAGTCGGGCTCACACCGATTCTTCGGGCGGGATTGGGCATGACCGATGCCATGCTCAGCCTATTCCCCAACGCGCAAGTCTACCACATCGGTTTGTTCAGGGAGAAGATTAGTTTACAGCCCGTTGAATGTAAGTTTCGTTTCCTCTAACGCTCTATATGCTCACTTGATCATACCATGAGGCTTTAACGGCTCTCCTTTTCTGCAGACTACTCCAAGTTGCCGAAGAATCCGACCGTCGACCTGGTATACTTGCTTGACCCCCTAATAGCCACTGCGGGCACGGCTATCGCTGCCTTGAACATGATCGTTGACTGGGGCATTCCAAGTACGTGCCCCCAATGATTTCGAAGAATGTTAAAAGTCTGGGGACTGACAGCGATTCATGGAAATGTGCAATGCAGTCCAGAAAGTGCGATATCTGGCCATATTAGCTTCGGAGGAAGGACTCAAGAATGTGCTTGCCGAGTTCCCAGATTTACACGTAAGTAATACCCAGTTCAAATCACGACATTATGATGCTCCGTCCGAGGACAGATTTCTTATCGGTTTTCTTTCCTTGATGGTGCAACAGATCTGGGTGGCCGGCATCGACGAGAAACTCACCGACGAAGGTCTTATCTTCCCCGGACTCGGAGATGCGGTAAGACCTCCTCCTTTTACAAAGCCGATTGAGGGAAAGAATGACGCTGACGGCTTCTGAAACCGCGATGTGTGCAGGGAGATCGCTTCTTCAACACGTTCCCTGCCCACTAGACATAGTCGTATAGGAGCTCTGAAGCGTCATCTGGAACCCCTCAGACGTATGATATCTGTTGATAATGCTAAAGAAATCGCCCCTATAGCTGTGCGGGCACGATGCAGGTCGTGGTAGGGGATGTGCTGTCGGGAGTAGACACCGATAGGCACCCAATCAGCGCTGAGAACGACGCAACGACACAGCGTACCGTTGAACCGGGGCATAGCGCTCATCTCCTCCTCTCCCTTCCCAGCCGCTCATGCTATAACCTCTTCAGTTTATCGCCATCGCCATCAACAGCTGAGACCCTCCATCCCCCCTCCAGCAGCACAGACGCGAGCAGGACAAGGCGTTCCCAGGTAGCCTTTGCTTTGCTTCTCGACCAGACCCTCGGCCGACGCGTTGTCGAGTGCTTCCTGACTGTGCCAGCGCAGGCAGACGACCAACTCTGCGGATCGCACAGGTGAAGTTGAGGGCGCTGTTCCAACAAGGCGTCACAGCCGATTTGACATTCGACCAAGGGCGACTTGCCAGCTGCGCCGTAAGTCAAGATCAAAACATTCCACGCAGACCTCCTCTCTTTCTCCTCCCTTGGGCTTGCCCTTGTACCTTTTCCCTTATCTCATCCACCTCCCTCCCCCCCATATAGGGATTCGCCACCCTCCTCGTACTCCCTCACTTTACGCCTCGTCAAGACGGCTAGAGAGAGGGTTACGGCCTGCGTGTCATGCCACGGCCCCCGAACTATCAGCACGTACCTTACGTTCCGGACTACGAACGGCCGCTCTGGGAAGTCGCTGTCGACTACGTCTTCCCTCCGATCCGGTTTCCAGACGGGTGCGTCAAGACCTCATCGGAGGGCGAATGTCAGCTTACTCTTGTTTATCTCTTTTGTAGGCGACGCTTTGACGAAGATTACCTCGAGCGGCTCTGGTTCCATGCGTTCGGGGTGGGCGGCCCGCTGGCCGAAGAGCACAACAGATACGAACCTCACCTCATCTGGAAACTTTTGGACGCAAGAGATGCCGTCGTAAACGCATACGCAGAGCATCGCCAAAGAGTCCGGACAAAGTGGGAATGGTTCGCTGGGGCTTGCTCGTCGAGGTTAAATCGCGTCTCCGGGTGGTTGGGCTCAAAGACCGGCTGGACCACCAGATGGAAGCCCCTGCTTCGGCGGTCTAAGCTGGTCCCTCTGTGTGGTATCACCCACGAGGATGAAGAGGACGATGTCGAGAGGCAATACTATGATGCTATGCGGCAAACCCCGTTGACCGACGAGTCTCAGCGCTATCCTCATTTCGGCTTCACTCCGTCACCAACACCCCCTACCGAGCGAACGTGTCTGCTGCAACATGCATCCCTTTACTCCGCTATATCGACGACGGCCCAAGATGAAGAAGACGACGATGCTGAGCCTGAAATCCCTATCGCCTCCAGTCCCCCGAAAGGCGGCAAGCCCCCATCTGCCCTCTCATCCAAGAGGGGAGTGTTCCGTAAGCTTCACATCTGGGGCCTCAAATCCAAACGACCAAAAGTCGTACGGTTCACCAACAGGCACAACGTGCTGCTTTTCGAGAAGCTTCCATGGGAGCCCACTGGCTGTTACAAGGTCTGTCCTTTCCTGCGCCCACCTCTCGCCTCTATCTGGATGCTAATCCTCAACCTTGACTCGCCAAAGCCTGATTATTCTCACCTCGCCGAATCGCGTCCTGATCCTCAAATTGAAGTGATCGTCTCAATGTTACATGCTGTGTCCTCCGCATCCAGGCAATCTCCACCTCAGTCCCCGTATCCTGCTTTCCCCAGTTGGACCACACATGTTGTGCCATGCGAGTCTTGATTGTTTCCCCCCTGTTACCCGTTCTTCCCTGCATTGCCGTTCCTCCCACACTTCACTGCTGCTTCTCTCTCGCTCTCATCATCCTGTAGCGACTAGTTCTTTGGCCGTGCTGTCTGCTGCGTTCCGGGCGATACTTTATTCCCTTTTTACTTTTATCGTTGTAGGTTCATTCCGCGTTGTCCGGGCGTTGCTTTTGCTTTCTTCTCTGGTTTGTCGTCGTCTATCTCTCTTCCAGGTTTCTTCGTCTGTCCTGCCACTTCCGTCGTGCACGCTGTACCATACTGTACCAACCAGCAATATTGCATTTTTTCTATTTTCTTTCCTATTTTTTTTCTCCTGATCCTCGGCATAAGTCTCCGCGCCCACGTATTAGCCCAGTCAACCTCATGTGCGCCCAAGATTAGTCATTGCTGCTTATCGCCCATGGCTGTACGTCTTTCTCTCTAACCATCCTCGACCGTCCACAGTCCTCGACAATCTCGGTTTTACTCAGTCAACCCTGACACTCATGGCCGACGTGGAATTAATTCGAAGCCTGCTGAGACCGCATCCAGACTTCCCTAAGAAAGTCAGTTCTGGCTGCTAGCCTCGCGGCAAGGCCCTGGCCACCCAATTGTTGCACCGTCCCTACTGTTTTTGCTGATCAAAACCCATCCTCCCCCCTGCTCCACGTGCAATTCGTTCTGCTCGTACTCGTGCTTCGGATTGATGAAATGAACCCGGTGCCGGCGAATTTGGGCTGCGAATTACGGTTGCCGTCGTTGGGGTTGTCGTCGACCAAGCACAGGGCATCGTCTTTCTGGATATATTCCCAATCCTGCGAGATCCGGTAGCATTCGAAGTCCTTATCACGCACTTGGTGCACCACATTACCTCGTCGACGACCGTTGCGCCGGTGTCCAGTGGAGCGAAAAAGGTCGACGTTGTCGTGGGGCTGGATGCTCGAGGCTTCTTGCTGGGACCGATTATCGCCCATAGGCTAGGTGAGAGCTCGAAAGCAGCGAGGCATCCGTAACTTTTTTGGTTCAGTAATATCTGCTGAGTTCCCTCCGGGCTAACCGACAATACTTTTTGTTTAGGGGCTTCGTTCGTGCCGGTGAGAAAGCAGGGGAAATTGCCTGGAGAATGTGTGACCGCGACGTACGAGAAGGAATACGGTACAGTACGTCCCGCTACCCGAGCCACGGTTCGGACGCAGGCAGCCTCACGCGTTCACTGCAGGACTCCTTCGACATGCAGGCGGACGCGATCGCCCCCGGAAACAAAGTCATCGTCATCGACGACTTGATTGCTACAGGTGAGCCCGATGAGCTCGGATGATCATTAGTACCCCGGTCTTGTCCTTACTCGATCCCCCCGCAGGTGGTTCCGCAAAGGCTGCCGGGGAACTGGTCAAGCAACTCGGCGGCCAAATCCTCGAATACGTCTTCATCGTTGGCCTGACTTTCCTACAGGGCCATAAACAGCTGGATGCCCCAGTTTATTCCATGATCGAAATAGACGAGTAAATAAAGTTTAATTAATCTCTGGAATTTAGATTTTATTTGAATTTCATCGAGTAAAGTGTGAAATACACCACATAATTGACAGAGTCGCAATAGCACCCCCGCGGGGGCCAACAATCAGAACAGTTCTGTCTCATCATCTTTGCGTGGGGGATGTTCAGAACGAGCGCGGATGGTGAGTTGATCGGATAAGATGACACACGGCCAATAATTCCTTCAAGGATGGTTTGAACAGTCAGTACCATTAAACCCTGCGGCGCCGCAAGGCTGAACTCACTTCGACACTGGGTCATTGTTCTCCTTGAGGACAAAAGTGCGATCAAAAGAAAGGCATCTCAGAGTGTTCGTTGGATCGACCAAGTCGCCGTGGCAATCGAGAACCATCCCCGTCCTCCAGGACGGCTTCTGCTTAGATTTCCGTACAGTTGGATCTAAGGCTTTCAAAGGCAGACACGAGATGCTCCAGACAAATCGGCGACTGACATGGCTACCTTGAGCATCTTTAGGAGAAGATCCGTGAATCCAATTCTTCAAGGTCTGCAGGCACAGGATTATCTCGGTTGAGCCTACCCTCCTATCGCCCAAAAGACTGCCGGCTTTGTCTCCCGGGTGCCCGGGATTCCGATCCACTGATCAAAGAAGCTTAGTAAATGCAGTCGTAGCAGGTAATAGATACTGACATCCAGTAGAGCCCAATGCCGAAGCCTCAGGCGCAAATAATCTGGGGTCCGTGCCATTGGTGTTCCAGCCAGATCCGGAGGGTGTCAATAGTTGATATGAAAATGTCGCTTTCGAGTGGTATGCGCCCCTCAACCCTAATCTGTTCGTGTCGAAAAGCCGAAGAAACCTAGCAAGTGTTGCGTCATTCATGTGTGATTCCGCAATGAATCTTATGGCTAGCATACTGCATCAAGAACGTCCGGGCTACAGTTTCATCAGACTCCTCGTAGATCGGCAGAACCTTCGATATTTTTTCTTTAGTGGGTTTAGGGGTGGAAGATCCAACATTTTGATCGGGCTGGGACGGGAGGTTCTGTGCGGTGGACTCGGGAGCTGGAGACCTCTTTCGTTTCTTGCTTTTACGCGGTTCAAGATTTGAGCCAACATCAAGACCGGCCTGGTCTTGTTCGGCAGTACTTCCAGGTACTGGTTCAGAGAACTCTTCCAGAGGCCGCTCTGAAAGTTTGGGGCGACGCTTTCCCTGCACGTTGGCTCCCCTTCGACCTTCAGTGTCGACCCGTCGGCCCGCCAAGGTTTTTTGATGCCTCTGATGCCCTCCGTGTTTGGAGGAAGTTCCTCCGTCGGGGCTGGCGATTCTCAGATGCGAAGGGCGTTTCCTCTTCCTCGGAGCCAAGCCAGAGGAGTCCGATGATGCTGTTTCTGGGGATGGTGAGCGAGCGTTGGGTGGTGCGGCGGGAACGTCCGCTCCAGAACGAGGCCGAACTCCCAGTCGTTCCAGGGCAGACCGAGCGACAGCGAGAGCGGCCTCACTAAGTTGCGGGGCCGAGGCATGTTCTAGAATGTCTGGTGTCTCGCTAGTTGGTGAATTCTGCTCTTGGCCTAGTTCAACGACAGCGTCACCCGCCTCCGAGGAGGATGCCAATACCCTAGAAAGTCATTGTATGGTTAGAATGCCAATTGGGAGAACCACTGAGAGCACACCTACCAGTCCACTGCCATACCATCGGCTCTGGGGTAATAAATAATCACTGCCGGCTCTGTCGTCTAGCAGGCAGCCGGCTTACCTGATCAACACCTTGACCTGCTTTCTCTCGGCTGCGTATCGTCTGACGATGTCCTCTTTCCATTCTTTCCGCTTCTCACGATAGTCTGGTGTACCCTTCACGCAGTCGGCTCTCATCGGAATGTGGTCGGAACCTTCTGTCCTGACTTGGACGGAGGGCGCTGAGTCCAAGGGCGCCGGGGAAAGCGACCTTTCCTCTTTGATCTTTGGTATCAGGACGTCGATCATTTCATGCTTCTCCTCTACCGTAAGGTCATTCCCATCGGGGGAGCGAGGAGACGTTGATCGAGGAGAAGGGGGAAACCGCGTACGGATAGCTGATGGAACCGGTGGACTGGTTACTCTTGGGGGTTGGAGTTCCTTTGGCTCTGGGCTTGCCGTCTTGTGCGGTGGTGAGCGATGACCTTGCGCCGAGCTATGGGAATGTACTGGGGGGTCCCAATTCGGTCGTGGAGGTAGACCCCGTACAGGCCATCCATTATCTCGCGTCCTAAAGCGGCCGTCCTGATCAGATCGGTGGCCTTCCTGGGGTAAGGAACCCGGCTCTCGGGAAGGTCGGGTGCTGGGTGGCCCGCCCCTGCGAGAACCTGGCTTTCCACGACCACGGGACGACGCCGAACCTCGGCCTCTGCTCGCAGACGTGCCTACTCCGCGGGAGTCTTGATGCTGGGCTTGCACCTGGCGTAAAACCAATTCAGTTGACGCTTTATGAACAGTGTAGAGTAAAACTTGCAGGTGGGGGCTGAGGATTTCGCTGCTTGTGCAAACCTTCATTAACCTCCCTGTCCTCATACCGTGTACCTTTCAGATTGCTCGCATTAGGTCTTTGCCATTTGGGAAAGTAGGTACGTTGGGGCGCTGACATGGGTCGAGCAGATTTTCACGGTGTGCCACAAACGAAGCCAAGCAGGCGGCTCTAGTTTGACGTGGTTGGAGTCTCGTTCCCACCGTTCTGCTATATTGTTTGGGAGATCCACAGAACACACCGCCAGAACAGAACGTCCAAGGAATGAATTCAGGCGTCGTAACATGGTGAAGCAACGTATGAGGTAAGCAAAACGAGGACCTTTAGTCGAGCTCCCATCCACCAAGCTCGATAGCCAACGCAGAAGCCAACTTGGAGAATTCCAACATGTGTTCAAAGGAGAATTCGGGAGAAATATCGATGCGGTCGCTGGGATCAAATTCGCCAATTAGCCAAACATGATCGCCCATGAACAATGCAAGAGGCTTACTTGGTGCTGTGGATGTAGTGGTTGCTGTTCTCGAAAGAGCTTTCGATGGAAAAGGCTGAGCGATAACCTGCCTTGCTCCATGAAGCATGGTCTGAGCAGGCGTATCCGCACTTGGTCTCAACGTAAGGGATGCTGAGGTATTTGTCGATGAGGGTCTTGATGAAGTTGGTCAAGCTACGGGATAGGCCGTCTGAGCTTCCTGCTCAGCAGTTTGACTGACAGCCACGTTTACCTTGGATCCACATAGTCGGTGATGACGCCAACTTCCTCACGAGTTCCTTTCTTGACCCAAGCCGTCATGTCGTATTGGATCTGGGCCTTGATGGGGACGCCTCGTGCTTTGAAGTCGCTTGCCACTGCCTGGGATCCGAGCAAGCCGCCTAGAAGAAAAGGTGTGTTAGCGCCGAGAATGGAATCGGGAGCGGAGATAAGAACAAACCCTCTTCAGCGGAGTACCAATGGAACCACACGTCCTCTTTAGGCGTGAAGTTGGAGGAGATGAGCCCGCGGTATGCTTCCAGAATGGTAACAGTGCCACTCCTAGAAAGTAACTCCAGTGAGTCAATCCTCCTTAAGACATAGTCACCCGTATTAGACGCACCCATCGTCGTCAGCACCGGGCGCTGGAAGGAACGGCCACATGTTGGTCGAGTCCTGGTGGGCCGAGATGATGACACCGCCATCCTCGGTCTTGTTCGAGCCTGCAATCTTCACCAAGATGCTATTCTGTCCCCACGAATGAGGGAACTCATTGATGGAGATAAGTTCCTTAACGGCAGGACTGGCATTTTTCGCGGTAACTTCTTGGATCTTCGCAAGCAGCCACAACTGTGACTCGCGACCAGTCTGGTAAAAAGGGACAAGGTGAGTATCGCTAGCGTGATAATTTTGGGGCTTGGAATTTGTTACTGACGTCGCTCCGGTAGTCTGGGAGTACAAGTCGTGTCTGTCAGGCCTCGCGCTACCCATGAAAATCCGCAGGCACTCACATCGTGTACGGAAGCTTGTGAACTTCTGGAGATTCTCTTTGGGGCCTTTGGTCGAGAGGCCTTTGATCACCTCCTTCACCTTGGAGGCGTACGAAGGTGCGGGAAATTCTACGAGCCTTGTCAGCACGCTGCACCCGAGGCATGAATAGGGGCTGTACACACCTTTAACGGCTAAAGGCTTGACGCCGTCACCCAAGTCTCGCGCATCCGTTCTGTGGGAGTGGGAATGCAAGGTCAGATGGGATGCTGAATCCAAAAAGTAAGCGGGCTCATGTACATGTCGAAGAAGCTTCTGCCCTCCGCCTTCGCCGTGATCTAACGGGACGGGTGTTAGTTTAGAGCCCCGCTTTCTGATGGAATGTCTTTAGCATGGGGCCTACCTTCTCAAGTTCCGAGATCCAGACGGGGCTCTCCGACTCCGCAAATTGGACAAGCCTCATCTGCCGCAAGTCAACGTTGAACCCTTCTGGAACCACGTCGAATGGAAGCTGATCATTGCCGGAGGTTGGAGCCCACAGTCCGTTTGCCGCAATGGCAAGGGAAAGACTGATCAAAGCAGCGCGCATTGTATGAGGCAAAAGAGGACAGTTGGAGTTGAGGAGGATCTGGGGATGAGAACGGAATGAGCGTGCGCGGTCAGTTTGGCAACCACACGCCCAGCCAAAGCTGTCCAAACGAACATCGATTGTTTAGCTCCGAAAACCTCCCCCCTCACCGACAGCACGCGCTCAGAAAAAATGTCAAAAAAGGCATTAGGTCCTTCTATGGTTGTAAGTAAATACCGAATTTTGCGTATGTACTCCCCGCGCTAACATATTCTTAGCGTCTCTTAGTCGGAGCCGGAAAAGCGGCCCCGACACCCCCAGTCGGCCCAGCTCTTGGTGCTCGAGGTGTCAAGTCAATGGACTTCTGCAAGGAGTTCAATGCCCGGACGGCACACTTAACACCTGGAATACCGGTTCCAACAGTTATCACCGTTCAGCCAGATCGGTCATTTACCTTCGTGACCAAGACACCCCCAACATCGTATTTCCTCAAGAAGGCCGCTGGCATAGAGCAAGGGACCGGCAAACCAGGTCACGGTGTCGCCGGTACCGTTAGCCTGAAACACGTATACGAACTGGCAAAAATCAAAGCGACGGACGACCATTTGAAACACCTGCCACTACAGTCCATCGCCAGCACTATCATTGGTTCGGCGAAAACTCTCGGGATTGCAGTCGTACCCTGAGTTCCAAAGGCAAGTGAATCTTTGTACATCCTGAGGCCTTGAAGGACTTGCTAATACGTCATGGACGCTAGTAGGGCCGCGCGGCACGTGGATGAGGACAGACAGGCTTCTCGCCGTGAGCCTCTGTAGACCAAGGCCTGGACGACGCCCCCATTTCCCTTCCGTTTGAAATTGACGTTCACGGGGCCCCCGGTGTCGACCGTGTTGGTTAGATGGGCTGTCACTCTCGAGTATTCAACGAGGTCGTTCTTGGGTCTTAATGCCAAAACTCCCCAAGGTTGCGGAACCAACCTCTAATTTCCCCATGGGCGACCAGCTGGGTTGGCGCGGCGCTAGGATCCGGTGACCTCCCCTGTCGCTCAGTGATTGAGGGTTTAAGCAATGTTTCGACGGCCCATCACCTCCACCCACTCAGTGGGCCCGACCGATCGTCGGCTGATGTGCCCGAACAGTCCGATCACTTCAATACCGCGAGTAATCCCGTCGCAGTGAATTGATGAAAGAATACTTTGATGGAGCCTCATGTTTCTCGAGACCGAGGGGTAATAACCGGTTCTCTTTCCCGACCTTCATAGATGACGTTTGCTCTAATAAGTTACCACGGACCGTTGACAAAAGGTCGCGGACCTTCGAATTAAGCTATTCACCGCCACCACCTTGATAGACTTTTAACGCTGTCTGCGTCCCCGGTCGCCCGATAACCGGGGATTTCCTTACCCCTCGGCATTTGAAATCGTTCACGCGCGGGAATCTCTGTCACAACGCCCGACACGTCCCCCTTTGATCGAGAACAACACGTTGCAGGTAATTGCAATGGAACTATTGGATTCAAAGCGAATGATATCGCCGCATTAAAAAACTTCCTGGATTATCCGTGCTGCTGCTGCGAGACCGCGCTAGGAGGTGCCGCTGCACGCCGGACCCCCCCATATGGGTTTTGCACGGGCGGGTCTCCCAACCTTCGAAATTGGGGCCATCGTTTCGTAATGGTGAATATGTAGTCGGAAGGCCTCGTAACTAGTCGAAGTAGTTGCCTGTGCAAGCATGTACGGCCTGAGGCGTAGCCGCTGAGGGACCTCGTACCGGTTCGCTGTCCTTCACCCGATGTCCCAGGGAACGTCGTACGCGAGATACGCATCAGTGATGACGATAAAAGCTATCAATTACGAGCCGGGAGTCGCTTATTCGTCCAAAGGTGGCATCTTCCAAGCGAGGCCGCGCATGTTCGGATGCACCAAGATGGGAGAGATCAGAGCAACGAGCAACGAGGAGGCCGCTCGGCACGCCTTCCTTATGACTATCGCGGAATTGATATTCAGCGTAAATTGAGATGTACGGGCTAGTGAGCCTGGCCTGAGCTTTCGCCCGAGCCGCAACGCCGTTACGCACCCTCGTATCTTGAGTGGCATGATAACCTCCACGGCTCTCCCCGAATGTGAAGTCTGGTAATGGAGTGTGGATTCTCAGGAGGGGATTTGGGTGAGTATGCTGAACCCTATGCATATGACTAAATTACGACGAGGTGAAAGGATATATCGAGTGTTCCATGAGATGGCTTTGCTACTGCAAGGAGTCCGCGCCGTCAGCGGCCTGATCAGGCATTACAGCTGGCTCTCTTTCATATCCCATGTTAGGAAAGGCAACTCTGTCTGCGGCTGATGGAATGAGCCGACAGGAGATAATCTCATGTAAGCCCGTTCGGCGCCTAAAGCGCGGGTCAGCCTGTAGATATTGTAGGTTAAGAAGACAAACCACCGACCGAGGATTCTGGGCATGCCGCTGATGCGCGTTTTCCACGAGGCGAGCGATGGACGAAACCAGGGAAGCGTCGACAAGGGGCCGGTCGAGACGGGCGGGGTCGGATATACTATATACGGTAAAAGGCTGCCGACGTAGTGGCGAAATTGGGTGGGACACTCATTTAGCACGCGTCGTGCTCGAGGAAACGTCCAACCACGTCAATGGAACGACCTGTGCTGATCTATACGATCTCTCTAGGAGGAGTCGCAATCGAGGCCTCGCTCGGTAGACTATTCACTCAAAATGACCTTTGGCCCCATTGGGGATGGCAAGTGTGGACCTGAGGCTCGTCTGCAAGTCAAGGTCAGACATGTCCTGGACGCAAGATGCCGGAGAAGGGAGGAACGAGACGTGCTGGTGGTGGGAGAGGCGGTGAAGATTGGGCAGGGGCCAGTCTGATCTTCAACGGCGGAGTCGGAAATTTGCCCAGATATGGCAAATCCTGCTTCTTGTTGGTGGCTATTGACCACTACCTCTTTTCCCTGTCGTTCTTTCCTCAGTCCCGGCGTCGACGAGGGCCTGCGATGTGTGTAGCTCTGTCGCAAAACTCAATTTTTCTAGCAATTTTGGCTGTCACGAAAATTTTGCGATTGAACACGACCCCAATGTGGGCCATGCGACCGACTCTTTTCCGGGAATTCGATCAAAAGGACCCAGCCGCATTGCCTGCTTACGCAGTCAGCCCCAGAAGATCTGGCATCGATCTGCTGGTCCTTGGGACGCACTAAGCGGCGCCAAAACTGCGTCTAGCGTCTCGCGATGCCAGTCTTCAAGGGCAAAACACACAGGCAAGGCATTCTCCGAGGCGTGATCCGGAATGTCCCAAGGCCGTATATCACTTGCTCGCATCCGCTAGGAATAAAAGAATTCGGGACGTGCCCCACCGATTAGTGCGGCAGGATTTGCTGCTTCCACAAGAATAACACGCGTTGCAACCCATTTTTTCGACCCCACATGTCGACGGTTTCTCGGCACACGCCTTAGGGAGGGCGATGGCAACTCTACCGTGCTGTATGCAGGCAGCTCTCAGTCCACGTCTATGCTGTCATCACACCCCACCGTCCGAGCCTCGTCCCCTCAAGGGACGACAGCCACAATCTCGACCGTTACCAAACAATCTTCCACTGCTGCAAGGCCGACACGCCTCCCCGGTATCTTTCCTCGCCCATTTCGCGTAATGATAAATGGCCTATCCCAAACGCTTAGCTGGTTTCACCAACAATCAACCTTGCTCACCTCCCTAGTATAAAGCGCCCTCGTCGATTCCTAGACACCACTCTCCACCAAGTCGTCATCGCTCTCCTCCCTTCCAATCCCAACCACAAATCTTCCCTCGAATCCCCTCCAAAGTCTCTCATCATGAACAACACCTCTCTCCTTTGGACCTCCTCCAACCCCCTCCAGTCTCAGCTCTTCTCGACGCTCGGGACACTATACCGTTTCGACACGGTTAACAACGGTGGCAAGACCATCACCACTCTCTACCGCTCTATCAAGCAGGGCAAGGAAGATAGGATAGCAAGACTGGAATGGGGTGCTAACTGTGAGCAATGGATTGCAACCGCATACCCACTCGATGCTGAAGGCGGTTTCTAGACTCTCTTGGTCGCGCCACCATTGGACGGAATATGGTGTCAATGGTGGACTTGGTTCTCCCGGGCAACGCTCCTTACTACCGGTATGGATTTTCCCAAAATTGGGGCTCGACCTTTGCTAACCTGCCACTTGAAATAGTCGTTTCTTCGGTCCTGATGGGTACCAATACACCTGGCGCCCAGACCCGGCCACCAATGATTTTGTCGTGAGTTTCCCTCCGGCTATGCCACAGAAGGGCAATATAACTGACCAACCTTGGTGCCGTCCACAGCTCGAGGACTTCAGCGGGAATGTCATTGCCATGTTCCGGCCAATCTTCCCGGGCAAAAAGTACAACATCGGCGAAGTGCACGGCGAGCTTCTCTTAGTGGACAATGCTGGTCGAGGCATGGTCCTTCACCCAGTAAGGCAACCGAACCGTTCGCGAGACGTATGCATGGCTAACCTGTTCGTCATTTACAGCCGCTGATGGACATGGTCTGTCTGACTGCCATGCTTAACCGCATGCTCAACGAGCGCGAAGGCCAACAGTGAACGCCTTCTTATTCGACCCCTCCCCACTTATTCGTCTTCGTTTTTTTACAAGTATTGGTACATAAGGAGCTGGCTCCGTCGCTTCCCGTGGCGTCTCCGCATACATTTTGGTCTTGTGTCATTTGTAACTATATGCACATTAGTATTTATAGAACATTGCAATCAGAGGCCTCTCATGTACTTTCATGCCTTGGAAATGCCTTAACTGAATGGCCTTGAATGGCCTCAGGTCGACACATTTCATTTCACCAGTGCGGCGTGTCGGGCGGCATTGGGCCCTCGACACGACTTCGAAATTTCCCACCACGAGGCTTTTTGCAAACTCCACCCGCTAACGGGAAACCAAACGCGTTTCATAACAATCACGACCGTCATGGCGACACCTAACGACGAAGAGAGCAGGCCATTGCTAGCTCAAACTCAACTCGTTCCTTCATACCATGGACTGAATTCGGCCTCCAGTGCAAGCCCGAGCGGTGTCTCAACACCAATGGAGCGGCCGGGTCACCAACCTCTCAACAAGCCCACAACTAGGGAGTTAACGTGGTGAGTAGTTAGTGAATTTATCGTCTAAGCCTCCAAAGTACCGACAAGGGGCGCTTGATTCAAGGACACTTGTTGCATTGTGGAGTGCGGGTAAGCAAACGTCTCTAGTGTGATATGTTCCTCTTTACACGCTCACATCTCACGGGACTTCATTTCTTTAGTCTTCCTTGGTGCTCTCGACACGGTGCGTTTCGGCTCATGTTCAATTTTCTGTCTTTGCCAGTGCATCTAACGCCGCACTCCAGACGATTGTCGCGACTCTGCTTACGTCTATTGGCTCGTACTTCAATCGTGCCCACCAATCCTCTTACTTGGGATCGGCTTATCTGCTCAGCGTGTGCTGCTTTACACCACTGTATGGACGTCTTAGCGACATCATGGGGAGAAAGCATGCAATGCTTCTGGCTTTGACATTATTCAGTACGTTGGGTGTCTGCGGTATGGCCGGATCGATTTCTTAGCTCAGTCGCACATTTCTTCAGCCGCCGGAACTCTACTCTGCGGATTGGCCAACTCCATGAATGGATTAATTGCAGCACGCGCGATTGCGGGAATGGGTGGCGGAGGGTAGGCATCATTAGCGCAAATCCGGGCTTGGAGCTCAAGTCACATGCCTTTCAGCGTAATGACCGTTTCAAGCATTACCGCCACCGACTTAATTCCTTTGAAGCGGAGAGGTATTTACCAAGGACTAGCAAACATGTAAGCACACATCCGGTGGTCGCCATCGACTCGTTACATCTTATTCAAACCTTACTGTTAGTTTGTTCGGCCTTGGTGCTGGACTCGGGGGGCCTCTTGGAGGCTTCATAAATGATCATATCGGCTGGCGCTGGGCATTTTTGGTTCAGGTTTGTCAACAGCATCTTTGCTTCGGATAATAGGACTTAAATTCTGCTTTGCTGTTTCAGGTCCCTTTCCTCGTCGCCTCGATGATTCTCGTGTCCATTTTCGTCAACGTTCATTTGCCAACACAGAGTCAAACGACCCGGGAAAAATTGGCCCGAATTGACTACTTCGGCTCGACCACTCTTGTTATCGGAGTTGGAAGCTTATTGCTGGCGATCACTCTGAAAACAGCGGAGGGATTTTCTTGGGACAACGCCTGGGTTTGGGGATTATTCACCGTCGGCATCGTATTTTCGATCGGATTCGTCTATGTAGAGGGATGGGTTGCCAAGGAACCAATAATGCCTCTGAGGCTTCTGAAACAGCGAACGGCCTTGGCAGTCGCGATGACTAACTTGTGAGCATGGGAGCCGACCCGATGAGAAGCGACACTCACATCCAGATTTTTGTATCAGCCTAATATCCGTTATTGCTTTCTCTATGGTGCGCGGCTTCCACACATAAGAAGTATACTTGTACTAACATGTTCATGCCGTCAGCTCTACAACGTCCCGATCTATTTCACAGCCGTGAAGTTGGTCAGCGCGGAGAACGCTGGGTTGCACCTTCTCCCCAACGCCGTTGCTTTGGCTTCCGGTTCCGTTGGAGCTGGTCTCTATATGCGCTGGACTGGGAAGTTCCTACATTTTACCATTTTCAGTGCAACACTTTGCGTCATCAGCAGTGTGTTGATTGCATCTTGGAGCCCGTCAAGCCATCCATTGCATTTCTGGATCGATATCGTGTTCTCTGGCTTTGGCGGGTCGAGCTTCATTACGACTACGCTCATTGTGCGTGAACATTTTTCTTGTTGGATGGTCTATCGTTAACCTCTGTTCATTAGGCCCTGATCGCGTCCGTTGGCAGAGAGGAGATCGCCGTTGCAACAGGCAGTAAGTGGTTTGCGAAGATGTTCTCACCCGACGCGTTGCTAAGGATTGTTCAGTCTCGTATTTGTTCAGAACTACGGGGCAGGTCATCGGTGTAGCTGGCAGCGGCGCCATGCTCCAGGCTCTGCTTGTGCAGAATCTCGAGCAACGAATCACCGGACCTGGCGCCGACGAAATCATTCGGACCATTAGGCAAGTCTATGTAGATTACGACTGACGATTTGTTCTGATGGACCTGGACGTGCTGAACAGGCATTCGACAACGATCATTCCAGAGTTGGAACCCTCAATTCGACAGGCCGCGGTCGAGTCCTACGGCCTTGCCTTGCGGGCAGTCTTTTATGCCCAGGCAGTCGTAGCAGCCCTCGCTCTCCTCGTTTCCTTCGCCATCGAGGAAAACCCCCTACCTGGGTCCCACGAGGAGCATGAGGAACACGAGCGACAGCGACGAGCCAAACGGTCGCAGCAAGAGCCGTCGACATCGGACTGACAGAATGCAAGTAGAAAAGACGGGATCCGGGTATTGGGCTGGTGTATTAGACATTATACGCAATGATACAGTGCTCCTTCGTTTCTACCACGTTTTGCTAGTTGGGGGTTCTGGCAGGAATTGCCGCGGCGGTCGTTTGGGGGCTGTGACGGGTTCGTCGACGCCAGTTTCGAATACAAGGCTTCCGCTGCTGCGATCCAATGTACGTCGACTTCGTGCTGGACATGGGACCAGCACGGAAACAACGGTCCCGCAGAAGGTGAGGAGAAAGAGTGACGAGACGAAGGACCGATTTTGCGAGGATGTTAAGCGGAATGCTGTTGGTGGTCGGCGCATTGTGCTGTAGCAAGGGGGTCAGCATATGACTGGAGCCGTCGAGGAACGCGCTTACCTTTCGACTCCTTTATCATTCCACTCCGGAGGTTGAGGTTGGGTGTGAGAGGGACCGGACCCGAGAAATTCCTTTGCAGTCTGGCAAACCGCGGGAAATTCCACTCAGACTCTCAATTTCGACCATCTCATTCGCTCACCGTTAGTCGCCTCATCCCAGCGTATTCCGCTTGTCTGCTCACATAACTCACCTCTGCGTAGATGCCGTTTGGAAAGAACGCACGCGTCCTGCGCGACATAAAAGCGCGTATGGAGGTGCAGGACTCGGAAGTCCTTCGACGAGCTTACATTGCCGTCGCTCGCAACGAAACCCTCCCCACGCAAGTCCGGTACCAGGCTCAGCTCCAGTTAAATAACTTCTCCAAATATCAGAGGCCTACTACGGTTAAAAACCGATGCACGGAGACTGGCCGAGGCCGAGGCATCCTCAGTAAATGGGGTCTATGCCGAGTGAGTAGACGTCGCGCAGTCGTTGCTTCGCGAAGATTGACATGAATCTTTCCCTAGTACCAATTCCGTCTAAAGGCTTTGAAGGGAGAGCTGCCCGGCGTGGTGAAGGCAACCTGGTAGCACTCGAGTCTTCCCTCACGTCCAGCATGTACACCTTGTTTTAGACCCCTCCATAATCATCTATGTCGACTTTACGGCATGCATTAGATCACGTTCAAGACTCGACATCTACTCTACGAGTACCAAAAAGCGTGTTCACGCTGCAGCGGTTGCACCCCCCAAAGACATCGACGCCACGCCATCCGCAACGGCATCGACCTGCGCCTGTTCGATCAGTTTCGTGACCTGAGAGCATTATAATCAGTCATCATTTGCTTCAACCTAACTAGTATCAAGTGACAGACCTTCCCGATAGCAATGGTCTTTCCTTCGTCTCGGAGGGTGAAACGGCCGAGCTGAGGATAGTCTTTGAATCTCTCGACACAAATTGGACCAGCTGTCTCGATGAGAGCCACGATCTTCTGTCCTTTTTTTGCGAATTGTGGGGGCTTCTTTGATTTGCGACCAGTCTTCTTATCAAAGTAGTGGAGCAGAGCCTACGGACGTGCGCGGTTAACGCAAAGCCTAGCCGTTTGTGAGTGAGTGCTGCTTACCACCAACTGAATCTCCTCGCTGACGGTATGGACGTGCAGTACAGCATTGTAGCCTGCGCAAATAATGTTTTTGTGATCCAAGATTGCCAACTCAGCCTCAAACTGCTTGACTGCGTGGACTGGTTTGCCGGGTGTCGTCAAAACGAAGCCGGGAGAGATGTCTTCGTCGTCGATGCCACGGAGTCTGACGCGGACGTTGTCACCGGAAAGAGCATACGCAACCTCTTCTTCCATCTCGTTGAAGATACCAGCGACTTCCACCAGAGTCTGCGGGCAGGGGGTCAGGACGGGAACCTCTAGTTGGACCAGGAGAACTCGACTAACCTTGTTAGGCATGAGGATCAAGCCATCACCTTTCCGCATACGACCACTCTCGATCTTTCCGACGACGACCGTGCCCATGTCCTTATACTTCTCTGAAACGGGCATCATTAGAGGTCCTGTCGTTTTGCGGTCTACCATGGGCATGTTGTCGAGAAGCTCCAACAAAGAGGGCCCACTACGGGGCAGAACCGACGTTTGGTGAGTTAAAACTCACAAGGATACCGAGAGTTCAAGATACATTACTTACTCATACCAAGGCATCTTGTCCTTCGCATCGCGATCCTTCATATTAACTCCAGTGTACGCGCTAACGGGGATGAACGTTACCGCGGTCTTGATGTCGAACCCAGCTCCCTTGATGAAGGGCGTCAGCTTGGTCACGATCTCATCGTACCGCTCTTTACTCCATTCCACGGTTGGCTCGTCCATTTTGTTAATCACCACGACAACTTTTTGTACCCCAGCCGTTTTGACGAGCATGATGTGCTCTCGAGTTTGTCCGCCTTTCTCGAAACCGGTCTCGAACTCGCCTTTGCGAGCTGATATCACGAGAACGGCGACGTCAGCTTGCGCTGCACCTGAAATCATGCTCGGGACGTAGGTCTTGTGCCCAGGTGCGTCGAGAATGGTGTATCGGCGAGCCGTTGTCTCAAAGTACGCCCGTCCGACTTCGACAGTTTTGCCCTGAGTCAAACTTGATTCAGGAACCTATTCGTTCTCGAATGCGACCACCTCCTCTCACCTTGGCTCGTTCTTGTGGCGTGGAATCCAACGCCCAGCTCAGATACCAACTCTCTCGGCCAGCCTCCTTCGCCTCCTTTTCATACTTCTCCATGGTACGTTTGTCGACCATACCGCAGAGGTAAAGCAGCTGACCACCCATTGTAGACTTTCCGGCGTCGACATGACCGATGAATACAATGTTAAGGTGTTGCTTAGCTGATTTGAGACGCATAGGTCAACCGGCTGATCTGGAGGAATAATGGAGAGCGAATGAAATGCGTACCATTGGCATCTTCTGCCTTTTCCCTCTCGCCATAGAGGTCCTTAAGCGTCTCTTCATCTGCGACACGAGCATGCTCCTCAGCGATGGCATCGGCGTCGTTCTTTGCTTTGTCCATGGTGAAGTTCATCGCCTTCTTAGAGACGCCAGCTGCCTCACTCGCTTCTGTCGCTTCTGTCGCTTCTGTCGCTTTCTTGGGGGTTGTAGTGCCTGATGCTGGTTCAGTAGGTTGCCGGGTGGGAGTCGCGGTACCGGACCGATTGGCGGAACTGGTTCCTCCAATGTTAAGCTTGATAGTAGTAGCAGCAGGCTTCTCTGCCGGCTTATCTGTCTTTGCAGACGTTGTAGAGGTCGAGCTTCCTCCAATGTTCAAACTAATCGTCTTGCCAGTTGGAGGCGGGGCACTCCCTCCACCGATGTTGAGGCGAACGGTTTGCGCTGCAGGTTTCTCAGCATTCGCAGCAGGTTGTGCTGGTTGTACAGGAGGGACGTCTCGTGCGGGTTGAGGTTGGACTTGTTGGGGCGGTGGCTGCTGCTGCTGCTGGAAACGTTGTTGCGGTGGGACATAAACCCCTTGCTGTTGTGGTCGATAGTAGCCTCCCTGTGTATTATAGCCCCCGTATTGATTGTATCCTCCTGGTCCTCCTGGTCCTCCTGGTCCTCCTGGTCCCCCCGGTCCACCGGGCCCTCCATAAGGATATCCTCCTTGATTGCCGTAGGGTGCACCAGGCTGACCACCGTAATAGCCGTACGGAGGTTGTTGGCCGTACGGATTCCCTCCAAACTGTCCTGTTGGGTCGCCTCCAGGCTGTTGTTGCTGCTGTTGCTGGCGCTGTGCCATCGGGACGAACGGCTGACCTGGGGTCCATGATGCTGCTCCCGGATTCAAACCTCCTGGGCCAGACATTGCGATTCGATTTTTGGGGCTCGTCCGAGTCAACGAAAAGCGTCAAGTTGGGTTGTGAGCTTTCCTGGCTTGTCTATAAGATACCAAGAGAGTATTGGGTATGAGGTAGTCGACCTCTGGCAGCTGGGGTGGTGGTAGTGAGGAGTCAGGTCGAGCGGGAGCGATGGGAGCGGTTCAGATTCGGATCGTGACCGTGGCCCTGAATGTACATATTGGTTTAAATTGCAGCCACAGTGCACTCAATCCTCAGAACGATACTCGGGGCTCCATTGAGCAGTCCCAGGAAGGACACGTGAGATGATAGAATACTCATCGATTCGGTTCTCGTAAAGACTTAAGCAGGATGGCTCTCTCAAAGAGATGTCGATCGCTGAAGAGAATTGCACACCCAGCTCTGTCTTAGACACAAAGTAACGACCATAATCATCTTCTTGAAATATTTGGTTCATATTTTGGGTACCCGATACCCAAAGTTCTTAGATATTCAGCGTCAAAAGAGATCCTAGGGAAATTGTTTTTATTAGAGTTTCTTTTTTGTCCCAGGAATACCAGTCTCCGTTCCGTGGGATTTGTGATGGTGCATAAGTTCGCCGTGGTAGCTTCATTCAGGTTTCCTTTCATCTTTCGCCCCACTACTCATCTTCTAGTAAAGACAGCCAAGCTAGCCGAACATCTCTTTGAAGCCCTAGTGAGTGAATTTTATTGCCTTTTGGTCCTGGTTATGGTATTTCGCCGTTGCCAGGAGTCGATGTGGTTTTGTCTCTCGCCCCAACTCCACGCCCTGGGCGAGTGAGTAGCTCACACACGCTTGTTTACGCATCTCGTCTCTTTCGAGCACACCAACCATATATTGGCTCAGGAAGTTTTCTTTGATGTTGCATTCGCTGGTTGACTCCTAAGAGCCATGAGGCTGCTTCATGTGTATGGGACCTCCGCATAGGGAGGTCTTCCGATCACCAAATTGGGAAGGAGGCACACACGGTCCAACCATAAATTCATTACGTGTTTTGTCGGCGACCGCTATACACAGTACACAACCCGAAAGATATCTTGGCGCGACCCCGAAACGATTTATAATGATTGCTAAAACTCACCCGTATTCTCTCCGCACCCCTCCTAGATCCAACCCAAATCGCACCGATGCCGCCCAAAAAGAAATCAGCCGCCACTACTGCGTCCACAGCTACGCCTAATGGCCCTCTACCGTCCTCTTCCTCCGCGCCACCACCAGGAGATTTACCTTCCGGACAGCCATCAGTGCCCGCACCAAAGAAGAAGAAGAAGAAACCGAAGGCTCCCGACACCGACCCAAGCAACCCGTCCGCCGCCCCTGCGCAGGCAGGCCAACCTCAAGGACCACCGGCGCCCCAGAAGGAAAAGAAGAAGAAATCTAAAAAGGCGGTGGTAACAGCCAACGCCTCCGGATCCGCACCTATCCCCGCAACCCAGCCGGCACCGATCCAGCCAGCCTTCCCTCCAGCCCCTTCAATCCATGCTCCTGTAGCTACTCGCGGTGCTGAATATACTGGAATTCCCAACTTGAAAGCCCCAAAAGCAACACCCAATACTGCTCCTCCAGTTGCAAGCCCAGTGGGGAGCACCGCATCGTCTATAACGGCGACGTCAACTAGACCCCAGGGCGTACGTTACGTTCCTATCTTAACTTCGTGCCCTTTCCCAACGCTGACTGTAGATTAAGAAATCCTCTGAGCATGACCTACTAGACGGCAAAGTTAAAGAAGCCACAATATCGCACCAGTTGGTCACCGCTCCCTTGATCACCCGCGACGCCTTCACCTTCGGTGATGGGTTGGCCAATGCGGTTCCACAATACGGTGTACTCGGATCAATCGTCTCTGTTCAGTAAGCCTTGCTATTTTCCGGTATGAAGCTTACTCGTGCTTACGCGTTTGTTGCTCATTGCAGCGCTCAGGGAATGGTCGAGGTACATAATGACGACCGTATCTACCTAAATACGGTATGCAGAGGGCTTCATACAACAGCCATCGATACTTTCTTCTAACTGGAGAATCATTTCACTCAGAATGCTCCCTTCTCAGCCGTGGTCTGTGGTGTCCAAGGCAGCGGCAAATCTCACACCGTCGGAGTCCTCCTCGAATCAATGCTGATAGCCAACGACTCTCGTCTCGGCGTACTCCCGAAACCTCTTAGTGCCTTAGTTCTCCACTTCGGCGAGAGCGGTGGTGGAGCTCAACCTTGCGAGGCCGCCTACCAATGCGTGTCTACCGATCCAACCGTCAGGTCCCCTGCCATCACTGTATATGTCTCCCCAACGCAGTACAACACTATGAAGAGGCTCTATCAGTCGATATTTCAGAACAGGATACAAGTACTTCCATTGAAGATCAACCACGCGGAACTCGACGCTAAGAGCATTCTGTCGATGATGTCCGTCTCGACGAACAAGGAACCGCCGCTATACGTGCAGCTCATTCTCGTAAGATAGCCTAGGCCTCTGTTGAATTTTGCATTAAACCTGACAGCTATCTTTTGCGGTAGAATATTCTTCGAGAATTGGGCGAAACGTTTACCTACACACGGTTTAAGCTGAAGTTAGAAGAGAGGGCCAAGACCTTCAACCCGGCTCAAAAGGCGATGTGCGACCAACGTCTCTCCCTCCTCGAATCCTTCCTAGAACACAACAGCGCGAAGGCTCGGTTCAAAGCTGGTGAAGTCACCATAGTTGACCTTACCGACCCATTCATCGACGCAGCGGGCGCCTGTTCGCTGTTCGAGATCATCACCAGGCTCTTTATTCGAGCCGATGTTGGAACGGGAAAGGTTTTGGTTGTCGACGAGGCTCACAAGGTGCGGCTCATAGAAATAGTGCGCGAGCGCGGTTCACACTCACCATTGTCTTTTTAACCTAGTATTTGACAAAGGATCAAGGTTCCGAAGTCTTGACGCAAACACTGCTTTCCATCGTTCGCCAACAACGCCATCTGGGAACAAGGCTTATCATGAGCACACAGGTTCGCTACTGACATACTGGTGCTCCGCTTACCATAAGGCTAACTATAATCCTTTGATTAGGAACCAACGGTCGTTCCAGAGGCTCTGCTTGACCTCTGCAGCATCACTATTATGCATCGCTTCAGTTCAATTACTTGGTTTAATCATCTCGCAAAGCATGTATCGTCTGACTTTGGCGACGAGGCTTTCGATGCGGTCGTCCAACTCCAGGTCAGTCCCCCCGCCCGCAGCAGGTACAATAGTTCGTGTTCTAACTCGTACTGTCTTCACACGCAGACCGGTCAAGCTCTGGTGCTTGCACCTGCGGGCCTCGGTGTCTTCCAGAAGCCTGGAATGGACAGGCCTGAAGTAGGAATATTTGGCCGTCGTTACCTGATCGTAAAGACTCGTCGTCGAGTGACAGCCGACGGTGGTGCTTCCATCCTAGCTGTTTGAAGTGCCCACTATCTCCGCTACATTGAGACTATTTTTGTTTTCTTGGACATTATACCCTGTATCAAATAGATCGTTGCGCAATGCTTATAGGTCGACAATGCTGTCCTGTATTTGACAGCTTCGAACTAATGATGATTTTGGCGAAGAATTATTGAGAAACAGGGTTCCGCTGTACGCGCTAACCGAGATCAACCAAGTTAGAATAGTAGCGACCCGATTAATGAAAGAGCTAGATAGTCGAAGTAAGGGCGAGAACGAGACAAACTCTCGATGGGATGTAGACCTATGCAGCGACAAGGGGATCAGTTGAAATCACTCGACGTCTTGTTGGAGCCAAGGCCACACATACCTGAAGGAAGTTCTTTCGATTGTTCCACTCCATTGCGGTGGTGACAAATGTGGTGGCGAGGTCAACGCGGTCCCATCCGCCGTATTGTTTGTCATCGCTGGACAAGACAATCTTGTAGTCACCAGCCACATCGACTCCGACGCGATAGTCCGTGAACGAGTTTGTATGGTGGAAATTGAAGACGAAGAGGAGACCAGCACGTTCAAATACGATTACTTTGTCGCCCTACGCGTTTCGAAAGTTATTTGGTCAGAATGTAAAGGCACCCGACGAGGGACTTGAACTCACTTCGTGCTTAAGAGAGACATAGCCAGGATCGGCCTCTAGCCAGTGATATTTCTCCTCGAGGTGCTGGATAGCAGCATCGAAGTTGTTCAAGTACTTGTACCGGAGCAGCTGGTCGTCGACAACATTCCATTGCCGGCGTGCGTACTGGAACGAGTTGCCGTTACCCTCGCGGGGGAAGTCAAGCCACTGGATAAGCGAGAGTTTAGGTGAGCATCACCTAACACCTCACAAAGATAGGCCGAACCTCGGGATGTCCAAACTCGTTGCCTTCAAAGTTGAGATATCCTTCTCCACCGAGGGCGTGAACCAAAAGGCTGCAACGTGAAGAGCGTGTCAGAAATTCCCATCTCACTGGCCTAGGCACGTGATGCATACCGGATCATCTTGTGGAGAGCAAGGCCGCGAGAGATGATAGGCGTCATCTCGGTGAGATCCGACATATTGGTGTCTACCGAACGACATCAGTTGAGCCCGGTCTGAAGTTGTGATGGAGGTTCAGACTCACACATTTCCTTGTCCATCAACCAGAACGCCAAGGTCTTGTCGCCGACAAGAGCCTGATCGTGGCTTTCGGCGTATGCGATGCTCTTCTCCTTCCACCGGCGGTTAGTCAAGGTGTGCACAATATTGCCCATATCCCAGTCCTCATCCTTCTTTTCCTTCAACAGCTTAATCCACATGTCGGGGACAGCCATTGAGAGACGGTAATCGAAGCCAACACCACCAATGGAGACAGGAACGCAGAGAAGAGGCATTCCTGACACGTCTTCAGCAATCGTGATGGTATTGGGGTATAGGGTGTGAAGCATGTCGTTGGCCTGCAAGGGGGGGAAACGCAGTCAGTGCGACGTCCAAAGTGCAGTTTGTCGTTCCCACTCACGATCATGAGGTAGACGACGCCCTCAAGATCAACTTGGTCACCAAAGTACTCGTGGTAGCCTCCAGAGAAGCCAGTCCCGATACCGTGGTGAAGGTACATCATACTCGTAACTCCGTCAAATCGGAACCCGTCGAATTGATATTCCTCCATCCAGAACCGGAGGTTCGAAAGCAGGAATCGGAGGACTTCGTGATGACCGTAGTTGAAGAGGCGGCTGTATATTTGGTTAGACAGGGTGATATGCAAGGTAGCTCATAGACTTCACCTGTCCCAAAGCTCGTGTCGACCCTTTCCACCTTCGTGGAAGTATTGGTGGTCCGTTCCGTCGAACGAGTTCAACCCGTCAAGAACGTTTTTGCTGGCATGAGAATGAACCACGTCCAGAAGTACAGTTATTCCCAAACCGTGTGCTGTATCAATCAACTCTTTGAGGTCCTCGGGGGTCCCGTAACGCGAACTCGCGGCGAAGAAGCTGTTAACCTGGTAGCCGAACGCTGTTGTTGAGACGATGAGCTGCTCGAATTCTGGAACTTCAGAAGGCGCGGCGACGCACAAGCATAGTATGCATGCTCCATAATGGCCATAAGCTGGATCGCATTATATCCCAATTTGTGGATCCGCGGTAAAGTGTCCTTGGTGAACTCCTTGTACGTCCCTACCCGGAGCTCTGGGGTGGAAATACCAACGTGCGCTTCATAGATACGCAAAGATTCGAGCTTCTTTGGTCGTGAGTTTTTGAATGTGTATTTCTCGTCCGCAGGTGGATTCCAGAAGCGGGCGTCATAAGCTGGGGACACGTCCAAATCCTGAGTGACGCGCTTGATCCAGGCTGGTAGTCGCTCAATTCGTCCGAGCGAAGGAACGATCATGGAGATCTATACGCCACAGGGACGCGCCGGAAGAAGCATAGGAGGGTTCAGCAAAGCTATCACGGAAGAAGCCGCGGGGCGGAACTCAAACTTGCCTTGATCTTAGAATCGTGGGGAATGGCGGGGACACCCGGTGCTTTTGGTGGGATGGTAATACTCCAGACCCCATACTGGTCTCGTTCCATCTGATGAGACGAGCGATTCCAGTCGTCTTTGATATAGCGGAAGTTTTGAGTCAGTCTGCAAGAGTCTGGGCTGACGCGCACAATCCACTCACTGAAGTCGCCAACCAGATTCGCCTTGACGGCGTTGGGTGCCCACTCGCGGTAGGTAATGGTTCCGTCGTCGTAAGCTTGCAATCCAAAACGTTCGTACCCCCTCGAGAATTTTTCGTAGCCGCCTTCGGCAGAGTCAATAGTAGCTTTCCACTTAGCAAACAACTCCCATCGTTTCTCGATGCCTGGGAGGTAGGGCTCGAGCCATGGATCCATCTTCATGATGGGCTTGGTATCGAGCTTCGCCACCGTTGAAGTGCTGGCCGACATGATTAGTAGAGGTGCGAGAAGATGAAAAAAAGATGAAAGAGATCAGCGACGGCGCAGGAAGTGCAGAGGTTATCCTGGTCACAACCCCAATTCTTATATGGGAAGCCTGACGTCAAGCAGGGATAAACACAGGGTCTCCCCCCAAAGCGCGTTCGACCAACTCTCACCACCATCAAGCGTCCCCAGCCGGGGGAGCTACCGGGGTAGAAGACGTAAAGAAACTCCATTCGGACGGGAGAAACGTCTGGAACTGTATGGGGTGTGAGGGTAGTACCAGGCCACAGGCAGGGAAGAAAAGAACAGAAATCCGGAGAACGAATCTAGAACATGACAGGACAAGCTTAGACCAAAACGCCTTGCTTGCGACAGGCCTCCTCGGCCCGAACCCAGAACTGGATTTGCTGCGAAATCTCAGCCATCACTTCCACAGCAGCATCTCGGATCACCAACTGTTCAGCAGTAGTGTTGATATTTTCCCACAAGACGGACATCAGGACCTCGACCTTTCGGGCGAGTTCGGACAGTGAAGCGTCGAGGGCATTTCCGACAGTCTATCAAGGCACAATCTCAGCCCCAATCCGCTTCGGAAGATTTGTTGAGGCTTACCTCTGCGGCAGCGTTCAGTTCACTCAGAAGAATCTTGGAAACCCCAGCAAACATGTCTCCCCGACGATCCTAACCCCACGGTTAACGATATCCCCTCTGTCTTGCAGTCGAGCCCGGTCCTCGTTCCAGCATGTCACATTGCAGCAACACATCAATCGATGATCCGATAGTAGTAGGAAATGAACCTACAATGTAGACATCGCGTAGCCGCTTTTGGACATGGGGTAACAAAGAGCGCGATATTTCTTTCTGCTCCTTCTGCAATGCTTCGTGCACGATTTGTATCATTTCCCTTAACGCAGCCTATTAAATATGAAATTTAGTCGGAACAAAGATACGGGCGAAGACGCGGAACTCACCTGGGCGTCTTCTTCTGCAAGGTCCCCCTGAACACGGCATCGCTCTCGTAATCCCGGAGTAGATGAATCCTCGATTTCTTCGATCACCCGTTCTATGGCCTGTGTTGCCTTCTGTCAAAATACTGCGAACAGATCCTGTTCGAAGACTTCACCCCCAACTGAAATTGCCGTCAGATGGCAAATCCACTTTGGGAAGCCCTAAACAAACAGACCTCTTAGCGTTGCTTGATGTCAGGGGAGAGCAAAGCTCGTAATTCAAGTCTCGTCGGAAAACTCCGTCCCTCCGAAGGTGCGCCCGACATGTTGGCCATTTTATCCTTGAAAACTCCACGGACATCTTGTAGGCCATCTCGGAAGCCTGGCCATGATCGAAGGGTCAGTACTGGGGGACGTAGTCCACCCCCTTCCCCGGAACCGAAGCCAGACCTACCTTAGCGCTTCCGATTCTGGGTTTTTCTTCCAAACCAGCTCTGAAGATGCCATGCAAGCTGTATACGGTTTCGTCAACAAGATTTCTAAATTTCTACGTTTAAACAAAAATAATGTGTCATTATGATGTGGGCCAGCATTTGGGAAGGCTCTGTTTTCATTACCTCCGTCAAAACAGCAGCGACGCCATCTGGGTTAGCTGGGGTCGGCTCTCGAGAGGGTGTTTGAGTCTCAAGCTTCACTGCTTTGCGCTTACCCAAGAGTCGGTCGAGGTTGAACCCAACATCATAAGAGTCATATGCCGTTTGGCCTGCAGCGCGAATCGTACGGGGGTCCTCGTAGTCGGAAGCCCATCTTCGTCGTAGCTGGGCACGGTCGACTTCACTGACGCTAAACGCAGTCAGGGGGTAAGAATGGTTTCGCGTCCAGGTGACCTCGCGAACGACCCACTTGTTCATGTCATCAAGATAGGATTGGACGGAAGCTGAGAAAGTCTTCAGTTTCTGGAGGAAGGAGCGTGCTGTGCGCTCGCGAGACGAAATGGTAAGAGAATGGCGCCATTCTTGTAAGGCAGGAATTTGAGTATCGGCAGTGTCAGAGAAGCAGGTCCGCTCGGTGCCACTGTCCTTGACTTCTTTCGTAAGGCGTATGTAGTCTCGCGACGACACCATGAAGGTGGGCAAATCAATGGCCGCGTAGTCTAATTTTAATGCGATGAGCTAGTGCCAGCATTCTCACCTTGTTGTCGATGAACGTACCTCGAGCTTCAAAACCAGAGTCGAAGGTTTCTGGGTCGTTTTGCATGGCAGCCTCCCGATCCATCTCCCTAACCCCAGCTCGCCAGTCCTCCTTCAAGACATCGCGCGAGAACTACAAGCAGGATGGGACAGGTCAGCATATGAAACCGGGAAAGAACGGTACTGTATTCTTACGTTGTTACGAGCGTTGGCGCAGAATGTGTTCTTCTGAGACTCGACTTTAGCAAGACGGGTTTCCAACTTAGACAATTCCTTAGATGCCTTTCTGGAGGTACTCTGCGTTGCTTCGAGCTTCTCTTTTATCTTGCGGGCTTCCTCCTGCGTGGTGGCCTGCTTGGCCTTAAGAGACTGGAGGGTCACCCCCTCAATTTCTTCATCGTCCTCGCTCATATTCTCCCCCACGCTGCTATAATCCTCCGCGAACTGCTCATCTTCAGAGTGCCTATCACTCTCGCTCAGCCCGCTAATCACATACTCGACGTCGGACATATCAGAATCTTTACTGATGGAAAGATTGAGGTCAGAATTATCCTCCTCATCTTCATCACGACTAAAGATTGGAAATGCTATTGCTTATTTCAAGACGCGCATGCAGAGGAATGAGCTTACTTGCTCTTCCGACGCTTTGCCTTTGGTGACCGATTCGAGTTCTTTCTCTTTTTTCCCGATCGGGCATTCTCAGGCTGACGCACTTTGACTTTCTTAACAGTGAGCATAGGCTCAAAGTCTTCGCCATCTTTCAAGGCTCTGGTCCATTCCTTGTACTCCGAAACGATGGCACTTTTGTCTCTTAATTCCTGCTTCAGCTCTGATCGCCAGTGATGCACATGTAAGGGGCGAACCAACACGGCTCAGCAAGTTTCACTCACTCTTGCCGTCGGAATCAGCCCGTCCCTTGATTTTTCGCCGTGCCTTTATATCCACTTTGTACTTTCTGATCTTTTCCTCGATTTATAGGAGCTCGGGGTCGTCTCCAAGACGAAGTCCTTTGATAACTAAGGGTCTGATGAGGACCTGACGCCAGAGGAATAAACCCGCCAGAGCTTACTTACTTTCATCGCAGTCGAGGTCATCGGCCTTGGTCGCCACAAAGGTCGTATACGGTAGACGTGTCGTAGCCGATGATAGGATATTGCAATCAGTTGCCTGGTATGCGGGCGGCCATGAGCTGCCTGGACGACCTACTTTCCATCCACTATGCAAAACAGCGTAGTGAGTACCAGGCTACTTCCGAACGAACATGCAAGCCTTACTCATGAGCTGCATCCTGAAAGCTTTCCCAAGAAGATCTGTGGACCGGACTTATTAATATGTCAATGGGAGTAAATCCGACCTGGCCGACCTTTGGCTGGCTTGTCGTCCACTGCACGCGCAATGGGAGCTAGAATCCATATGCAGTGGCAGCGCTGCGTATATCCTTGAGCGATTGAGGATCGAGCGGCATTGGCGTCCCCGATCCCCGGCAAATCGACGAGAACTGCGCCGCTCTGGAGAGCTTTTGCTGGCAGCGAACCTTGATGATGCTAATAAGCGACCACAGCTAGAACCCCACGAGTCGCACCAGTCAGATTCACCACGACAAAGGAAGCTGCCTGCCAACACGTACGGCCGGTTTTTCTAAGTCGTCACCGCGTTTCTTCTCCTCCGATTCGATGAACGGTGCGATCGCTTTGCCGAATTCCTTTGAATTGGCGGCGCTGATCTTTAGAGTCGTTCCGATTCCTCGATACCGGGATCCCGGGCAAGAATCTTGAGCCAAGCCATCAGTGGCTGAGACAAGGCGAAAGACGAGCAAATCTTACTTGATCAGCCGTAAGAGTGACAAGGAAGTCTAGGGGGATTTGAGGATAGACCGCGTGGATCTAAGGCGTCCAAGATTTCAGCTACCTGTCCGGTACTCTTACCGCCCACCAGACCCCCACCTTGCTCCAGGCCACACCGGCTTCGGAACTTGTGATCGATGCTTTGACATTCCTATCCTCATCTTGGAAATCATCGAGAAGAGTCTGTAGTTGGATTTTCCACTCCTCGCGACTGATGAAAGAGACGTCCGCTTCAATGGTTCGACCAGGCTTATAGGCGATTTCGGTCACGACAGCAGTGCAAACTAGAATCGATCAGAGACGACGCGGATGGTATGAACGGTGAAGCGCTTACCTCGCATTCCTGATGTCGGGACTATTGTGTCGTCGAGAACGGCATTGATGATGGAGGACTTGGATCGAGACTAGTAAGCCAATGCATGACCTGAGCACATGGCCGACTTCCTTTGCCCGCTCCAGTGGCTCCACAGGTTGCACTCAGCGTGGTCGGGGTTGAATGTGCCGACAGCCTGTATCAAAACCCAATATTCTTGTTGAGGGGAGACGGTAGCGGTGAGGAAATTGGCCGAGACTCACTCTTCGAGTTCCTTCTTCCACACGTCCTTCCGCATCTTGCTCCCGATATCGAGTAGGCGGATCTTCTCTTTAATGACCTAATCAACACGATAAACGCGGGTCGGCTGAGTGATCGCGCAATGTCATGTGCTCCTCACGCTGACGATGCCCAATCCGGTTTTCAGTGCATCTTCAGGCGTATACTGGGTATTAAAGGATGGGATAATCGTAAATTCTCTCATGCTCTGGTACCATAGCAAAAGAGCGTACCGGAATATTTTCTGATGATGAGTATTTGGTGTATTGGGGGGCTGAAGGCGCGCCTGGATCCCCGGTCTTGGTTTCCCTTGTCGCTGGTAGGTAGTTCGTTATTTGCAGATCTCGCCATGACTGGCTGCTCTTCCATCAAATCTTGCTGAAAGGGATGATTGTGAACGGCATTGTAGCGCGTCAGACGACGGGTAATCGCTGCGGGAGCTGGAGAAAACGAGTTGAGAGGTCGGTCGCGATCGGATCCGGCATCAGTCGAACCGCATGGGGCTCAAGTTCGACTGTCCAGGGGTTCGTACCCACAGGCTCGAATACATTACGTGCTAGAAGAACACTTTCATCATCGATAAGTTCGGGCTTAATCTGAGTTGGAGGAAAAATTAATAGCCATTGAGGTGCTGGCCTTTGTCAGCCTTTGCTAGAAGGGGAGGCGACACACGGATGGCAGCATGAGGCTACGGTGAGTGCAGGCTACACGAAGGTCAAGGTTTATGAGGGGGAAAGATGCGTGACTATGCGAGGAGCTGGTGCAGAGGTCTCCCAGGGGGGGGGGGTAGAGGCGATCCTTGGGTCGGGAATATTGCTCTCCTTTTAAGGGATGCGTTGACAGGAGTCCGCTGTTTATCACCGAAAGGGAAACCGAAGACAATAAACATCAGCTGTCCGAGTTCAGTTGCGGAGGTAACAGTGGTGGCGGTGGTGGCGACCTTTTTACATTGACGGGAGCAGTGAAGGTGGTAAATGTTTGTTTACGTGGGGCCCAGGGGAGTGGAACCTCGCCGTTGCTCTCAGGGAATTGAATTGCAAAAGGATTATTTGCTCAGAAGGTTAGAGAGTCAACTCGGACGGGAGAAGGGTGCAGAAATGTATAAGGTGTGAAGGTGGTACTGGTCCGGAGGCAGTGAAGAACAAACAACTCCGGAGAGCGAGTCTATGGAGAACAACTGGAAGAAAAGCTTAGACCAAGATGTCCTGCCTGCGACGGGCCTTCTCGGCCCGAATGCATAACTGGACTTGCTGCGGAATCTCAGCCATTACTTTCCACAACCGCGCTCCGGACCAACAGCTGCTCAGCAGTAGAGTTGATCATTTCCCATGAGACTACATCAGGACCTCGACCTTTCGGGCGAGTTCGGGCGGTGAGGCGCCGAAGGCATTTCCGACAGTCAGAGCTGTACTCAGCTGACGGTGCGAATACTCTGAGAAACGAACGCATTGGGCGTTTAGCGAATGCGATCGACCGGCGCTTGTTGATGCGAAATCGCCACGTGATCCTACGGCGCACCTCAAATGGTCCTCGCTACGTGGCTCCGCTGTCGCTTCGCGCTAGGCCGCCGCTCGTCATCTAGGTATACTAAATTATCAAGCATAGGAGGGTTTCCTCCGCTGAATTTGATCTTCCGTGTTGGGCCTGACAAAAAGTGGCAGATCTGTGCTCACATCGATCAACTCTCACCCACATGGCACCTTAGCTGGGGGAGCTCCCGGGTCGAAGAAACTTCATCCGAACGGGAGAAGCGTACAGAGATATATAAGATGTAAAAGTGGCACTGGCTCAGAGGCAGAGAAGAAACAAACAATTCCGAGAACGAATCTATGGAGAACAACTGAAACAAAAGTTTAAACCAAAGCGCCTTGCCCGCGACGGGCCTCCTCGGCTCGAATCCAAAACTGAATCTGCTGCGAAATCTCAGCCACCACTTCCACAGCCGCGCTCCGCACCACCAACTGCTCGGCCGTAGTGTTGATATTCTCCCACAAGACGGACATCAGGACTTCGACTTTTTGAGCGAGCTCGGACAGTGAGGTGTCGAGGGCTCTTCCGACAGTCTATCAAGGCGTAAATTTTAACCCCAAGTCGCTTTGGAAGATCTGTTGACGCTTACCTCTGCGGCGATGGAAAGTTTCTCCATAAGAACGTTGGAACCTCCGGCGAACATATCTCCACGAGCGCCCTGAACCCCGTTATTGACAACCTCTTTCTGTCGTGCAACCGAGCCTTTCCCTCGTTCCATCATAGCACGCTACAATAGCCCATCAACCGATGATCCGACCAAAACGAGAAAAGGGCTTACGATGTACACGTCTCGCAGCTGCTTCTGAACGTGGGGTGAGAGGGAGCGCGATGTCTCTTTCTGCTCCTTCTGCAATGTTTCGTGTACGATTAGAATCATTTGCCTTAAGGCGATCTATAAAAATGATGGTCAGTTCGGAAATGAGGGACGGATTGGGGCTCGGAACCCACCTGGGCGTCTTCTTTTGCGAGATCACCCTGAACTCGGCATCGCTCTCGTAATCCTGCAGCTGCTGAATCCTTGATTTCCTCGATGACCTGTTCAATGGCGTGTGTGGTGCGACGGCCAAATTCTGCGAATAGATCCTGTTCAAAGACCTCGCCCCAGCTGGAGTTGTCGTTAGATAGGCAAGCTTTAGGACGAAGCACCCAAAACCATGTACCTCTTCGCGATGCTCGAAGTCAGTGGGAGACAAAGTTCTGCGTTCAAATCTCGTCGGAACATCCCGTCTCTTCGAAGATGCGCCCGATATGTGCACCAGTGCATCGAGTTGCCGAAGTTCATCGATGTCTCGTACGCCATTTCGGATGCCTGTCGAATGGATCAGTAATGAAAGAGATAGAATTCTCTCCGCGGCGGACGGTCGGACGTACCGTAGCACTTCCGATCCTGAGTTTCTCTTCCAAACCAGATTTGAAGCTATCGTGCAAGTTCCACACAGCCTCGTCGACGATGTCGATAAATTTCTACAATCCAATAGACTCGATGTTATTATCGTGCAGAAGAACATTTAGTAAGGGTAAAGTTTCAGACCTCTTTTAAAACGGGTGCTACACCATCTGGGTTGGCTGGCGTCGGCTCTCGCTCTTTGCCCTGAGTCTCTTCAGATGCTGCCCGGTTCCGGTCGGGGTGGAATGCTTGTTCCGGGCGGCGAGGCTTACGGGGGTCCTCGTAGTCGGACGCCCACCTTTGGCGTAATTGAGCCCGGTCGACTTCGCTGACACTGAAAACGGAGAACGGCTTTAAGGATGGGCTCGCGCTCGGCTGTTACAGACATGCGAAGACCTACCTATTCATGTCATCGAGATAGGATTGGACAGAAGCTGCGAAGGTCTTAAGCTTCTGCAGGAAGGAGCGGGCGGTGCGCTCGCGAGACGAGATGGTAAGGGCATGGCACCACTCTTGGAGGGCGGGGATTTGAGTATCGGCCTTGTGGGAGAAACACGTCGGCTCGCCGTCGCCCTCGACTTGCTTCGTAAGACGGATATAATCTCGGGACGAGACGGTGAAGGTGGGCAGGTCGATGGCCGCGTAGTCTAGTTCACCTCGATGAGCCAGCGTTCCCGACTAGTGACGGTGAGCATACCTCGAGCCTCGAAACTAGGATCGAAATTGTCAGGATCTTTCTGCATGGCGGCCTCTTGATCCATCTCCCGAACTCCTGCTCGCCAGTCCTCCTTCAAGCTATCGCGCGAGTACTACGAACGAGGCGAAGCAAGTCAGCGGTTGAGAGACAGCAGAAGGTATTATCTTCTAGCTTACCTCGTTCCGGGCCTTGGCGCAGAATTTAAAACCGTTCTTCTGGCGCTGCGCTTTCGCGATACGCGTCTTCAGCTTGGAAAGTTCCTTCAACGCGTCTCTTGCAGTATTCTTCGTCGCCTCAAGCTTCTCCTTGATTGCGCGGGCTTCCTCCTCTGCGGCGGTTAGCTTGGTCTTGAGGGACTCGACGGTCACTTCCTCCTCGATTTCTTCTTCAGCTTCTTCGACCAGATTGTCTACCGCCTCATCATCGTCACCTTTTTCGGATTGTTCGTCGTCAGAGTCCTTGTCACTTTCGGTCAGCCTGCTGACTACGGACTCGACATCGGACATGTCGTCTTCGTCGTCGTCGTCGACGATAAACCTGTCCAAGTCATCATCATCATCATCATCATCATCATCATCATCACGACTAGAGATTGAGAGCAGGTCAGTAACTTGGCGCAGCAGATGTCAGCAACACCATGGACTTACTTGCTCTTTCGGCGCTTCGCCTTCGGCGAATCGCCCGAGTTCTTTCTCTTCTTTCCCGATTCGGCCTTCTGGGACTTGTTCCCTTTGGCTTTCTTAGCGGTGAGAGTCGGCTCGAAGTCCTTCCCGTCCTTCAAAGCGCGGATCCACTCTTTATACTCTAGGACGATGGCTCGTTTGTCGCGGAATTCTTGACCCAGCTCTAATGAGAAGTAATGCAGATTGTGAGAAGTAACCCAACGGAGCTTCGGCGCCTATTTCACTCACTCTTGCCTTCAGCATCAGCCTTCTCCTTAATGTGGCGCTGCGCATTCTCGTCCCTTCGATACTCCATGATCTTGTCTTCGATCTCCAGGAGGTCGTTGTCGTCCTCAAGATGGAGCGCGTTGATGACTATGGGCGAGATGAGATTCCGGCCCAGGGGGAACACGTTCGGCAGCGCTTACTTTCGTTGCAAGAGAGATCGTCGGTCTTGGTCGCGACAAAGGTTACGGTGGAGGTATCGTAGCTAAGGTCTTGCGATTAGTTCTCTGCACTCGCCGACGGCGGTGAGCGGCATCAAAGGCGTACTTTCCATCCACTAGTTAAAGGAAAGGGCGGTCAGTTTCGGGCTACCTCGGAAGGAACGTGTAAAGCCTTACTCAAGAGCTGCGTCTTAAAGGCTTTCCCGAGAAGGTCTATGAACCGGACGTGTTAACCCATCGCCACTAGCAATGATGATGGAACTGACCTTTCGCTGTCTTGTCGTCCACTGCACGGGTGATTGGAGCGAGAATCCAGACGCACTGGCAGCGCTGCATGTATCCTTGAGCGATCGAGGAACGCGCGGCGTTGGCGTCCGCGGTACCGGGCAAATCGACGAGAACCGCGCCGCTCTCGAGAGCTTTGGCTGGGCAGCGAACCTTGACGATACGAATGAGGGGCCAAAGCTACAATAACACAAAAGACGGGGGTAAGAATTACGATGGCGTTGGAAGCCGTTCGGCAGGTACGCACAGCGGGTCCTTCGGGCTTGTCTTTCTTCTTATTCTTTTCATCGTGCGCCTTGCCACGCTTCTTCTCCTTAGAGTCAATGAATGGTGCGATGGCCTTGCCGAATTCCTTTGAATTGGCGGCGCTGATCTTTCGAGTTGTTCCCAGGATTCGCTCGATACCGGGGTCTCGAGCAATGATCTGAAGGCCAAAGGATCATCAGCGACGGCATTTTGCGCGGAAGGCGACTAAAGCCTACCTGGTCGGCGGTAAGAGTAACTAGGAAGTCCAAAGGGATTTGGGGATAGACCGCGTGGACCTGTTGCACCTAAGATGTAAGCTCTAGCTCGTCGCTAAGCACTCGGTACAACATTACCTTGCTCCAGGCGACGCCGGCTTCGGACTTCATATCAGTCGGGGCTTTCACTTTGCCATCCTCGTCATGAAGATCCTCGAGAAGGATCTGTAATTCGGCTTTCCACTCTTCGCGACTGAGGAAAGACACGTCCGCTTCAATGGATCGACCCGGCTTGTAGCCAATTTCAGTGACGACGGCGGTACATGCTAGGAAGTATCTCGGTTATCAGCGAGCGGGTGATCCCCAGAGAAAACACCCCCACCTCGCATTCCAGATGTTGGAACGATTGTGTCGTCGAGAACGGCATTGATGACGGAGGACTTGAATTGAACTCGTGAGCAAAATAGTGGGCTAACCGTACAGCAGACTTACCTTTCCTGCTCCTGTCGCTCCGCAGATTGCGATCATCGTGGTTGGAGTTGAATGAGCCAAGAGCCTGCACAAGTGACCATCGTCTAAGTTGAGAGGGTAGCGACGAGACAACGTGGGCGCAACTCACTCGTCAAGTTCCTTTCTCCACACATCCTTTCGCATCTTGCTTCCAATATCGAGCAAACGGATCTTCTCTTTGATGACCTACACCAAGATATAAAGCATTAGAGAGATGAGGCCTCGGGCGATTCTCGAGATGCAACATACGCTGACGATGCCCAACCCGGTTTTCAGGGCGTCTTCGGGCGTGTACTGAGTTGTAGAGGGCGGAGTGAGCGCAACGTCTTTCATTTCCTGAGAATACAGTAGAATAGCGTACCGCAATCTCCTCTGAGGAGGCGTATCTAGTGTATTGGGGGGCGGAAGTCGCAACGACCACCTGGTCTTTGTTTTCCTTGTTGTCGGCAGATGACACGTTAGCGACGGGTCCCGGGACGATTGGCTTTTCATCCATCAAGTTCTATCAAGAAAAAGTGTTTTCAAAGACATTAAAGCGCGTCAGACGACGGAGGATCGCGGTGGGGCTGAGGAAAACGGAGGGCGGACCCACCAGAGTCGCGTCGAATTTCTCCTCAACTGCGTCGGGATCTTGTTTGACTTTTGACACTGTCGTGCTTGTACGCTCGACGGCATTGCGTTCTTGAAGTACGCGTCCGTCGTCGACGGGTTCGGGTTTTATCTGCGGGCGGGGCAAATATAACGGTTTAGACTACTCGAGTCCTCGCCCTCGCCACCATTTGCTAAAAGGGGATACGACGTACATATAGCGGCATGGGGCAGCTGTGAGTGCTAGATGTGGATTTTCTCTCTGGATGATGGTCGATAGAGTGGGGAGAAGGTGCGTTCGAGGTGGTTGGAGAGAGATGAAGAGGTGTTTCGAGGGGAGGGGAAGGATATTCCTGGGTCGGAACTGCTCGTTTTCGGGGACGCGACCCGCCAAGTCCGCCGTTTATCACCGAGCCGCAAAATGCAAATAACAAACATCACTTTTAATCTCCGCCGCGGTATTTGCTATCGTTGGAGTTTCAGCCATGGAGCCAGCAATTGTGGCGACGTCCAAGGGCCGGAGTGGATTCCGAATGAGTTAGTCCGGAATGAGAACATGGGAACTCCACCGCAATGCGTAACGGGTCGAGAGTATGGGGCCCGAGGGAATGGAACCTCGAATGTGTTCTCGGGTTGTCCAGAGTTCTCTCACACCGAGGACAATCGACGTACAACAGGTCTCGTTTACCCAGAAAGGCAGTCCGTCATTTTGGTCTGACGCCACTATTCCATGTTACAACGAAAATACAGGATAACAAAAGTCGGGTTTGCAGCGTTACCGTCTCCAAAGCTGTCTCGCGAACTCAGCGTCCACCTCCGCGGCTCCCCCGTCGTGCACCTGCTGAATGCCGAAGAGCAGAGCCCTTCCGTGCTTGAAGTTCGAACCAACCCTTTCCGACGTTGGTGACGCGTCTTGCTCGTCTGCGCAGATCTCTCCCTCTTCACCGATTTCATTCTGAGCGACGGAACTTGGATAGTGCTGGAGCTGCTGGCCGTATGAGATCTGGGAACCCCGTTGATTTGCGTGGTGATACTCGATTGAGTCATCTAGATACGCAAAATCGTTGGGCATGGGGAAGCCTCCTTCGCTAAGCATGTTCTCCACGTCGTCTACGGGAACCTGATCGAATCGGGAGTGCCAATCCCCATCATCCGGAGAGCCTCCCTGGCCTTGACCGGCATATTCCGCGTAATGAAGAGCGTGCTGATAACCCCCTTCATGGTTATCCTGTTCATCGTAGTAAGCTTCCTCGAAGCGATCAGTGCGGTCCACTTCGAAGTGAGTATAGCCCAACCCCCCGCATCCAGGAACAACCGACGTCGATGACGCCAAATTTGAATATGGGTCCACTCCTGACTCTTCCGTGGGCACACCCTGCGGGGTCCATAAACGCTGGGCGCTTGCTGTTGCTTGCGTTTGCTGCAGGTGACCTTGTCCAGTCAGATAGAAGCTTTCATCAAACTGTACAGAGTTGAGATGAGATCCCAGGGGATATTCCCCTCCAATAGCTAGTCCTTGCTCAAAGCCTGCGGCGGGGGATATTATATACTGATCTGGGATGAGGTCTTCGGCAGGATCAAAGTCCGGCGACGCGACCCTGGACGAGACTGAGAAGTGTTCAGGTTCAGGAATGTAGTCCTTTTGATGAAATACGGCGTTGGGAGAGTGATCGTAGTGAGGCGTAGGGTACGGCCCATCGTACATGGTTTGGGCATGATTCATGATCGGCTCCGGGAGTGTGTCGAGATATGCTTGCTGATTCCCCTCAGGAAGCGGTTTTGAACAAGTACGTCGAATCTCCCTAGCGTAGTGGGAAGATATATCGGGACTCCGCAGAACAGCACCGCGACGGGATGAAAGTAGAATTGTGTCGTCAGTTGGTGCTGTGAGCTTAGAGCAGGCTTGATTTTGACTTTGGGGAGCAGGAAAGAACCGCGAGCGAGTTCCATTGGTTGACTTAATGTCCTCGCCAGCAGTGATCTCCTCGGTTACTTCGGTGACTTGCGGCTCACCAACTGCCTGCGTGACCTCCTTCCCGGTCAAACCCCACTTACCGGATACCACGATGACTTTTTCGCTAGGGATGGCAGAGGGAGAAGGGCTCTCACGGGTTACTTTATCCGTTATAGCCTCATCCCTCTCAGAGACGGGTACTAGGTCTCCGACAAGGTCTCCATCGACCTCCCATGGTGGTGAGAGGTACCGTAGCCCATCAGGAGCCCGAGTATCAGCTTCTTGCTCCGGATGATCCGCGTTTGAGGGCAATTTACGTGAAGGGCCGGAAGCATCAGAGGAGTCCGAAGGTGGCGGGAGTCCGGCTTTGGACGCTAGTGTCGCTTTGTTTTGCGACTTGCTCTTGGAAGAATCGCGCCTGGTAGCAGTGGTAACAGGTCTCTGCACCTTGTCTTTCTTGGAGATCTTCCGGGTTGGATTGAACCTTGCCTTCGAAGGCGATTGTGGAGGCGAAACATTGCTGCTACATGAAGAGACCGACTCGCCCGATTCAGTCTCCTCCTGCATGACGATCCTTTTCTTTTGCCGGCGCTCTTTGGTGCGAGACGACTTGGCAGGCGATTCCAAAGGAGCGCGTTTGTTACGGTCATCCCCTGACTTGGACGGTTTCAAGAAGGCAAATTCGGAAAACAGTAAATCGGTCACTACGTGAGAAACCCGGGTGAGAACTCAAAGCAACCCTGTGGACTACTGCGGCAGCACGTACTGGAGGGTGGCGCTTTTGCTTTCTTTCCTTTCTTGCTCTTGGAAGAAACCGGTACAGCAGTGGCTTTGTCCTTTCCGCTATGGGCGGATGAACGACCTTTGTTGAATAAGCCAACCGCTGCAGTGGGTTTCAGCTAGTGCGACAGAACACGACTGTCGTTGGAGCTTTGCACACAAGAAGTATGGATACCTTACCGTGAGCCGCTCCTTCCCAAGATTTCCGGCCGAGAAATTTTCCATCAAGTAAATACCGGGAATTATCTTGGATTTGGATTTCCTTCCTTTCCTCTCCTTCGTATTGCCCTTCTTCTTTGCGCGTTCAGGAGAGGACGGACGCGCTTCCTCGGTGACCGAAGACCCCGATGTTGAAGAGGAACTTGGTGGAGGTGGAGGTTTCACAATATCTCGTTTAGCACGGCGACGTTCGCGCCTTTCTGCGAGACCTAGAGTTATTCGTACGTATGGGTTGAGAAGGACATTTCAATCCGCCGAAAGGGAACTCACGCTGCTCGTGTTCATCGCCTTTCGATTCGGATTCTTTGGTAGTATCGGGTACCTTAGTCGAAGTGATTTGACGTTTGTGTTTCTTCGAGTTGTTATCCTGATCCTTTGTATTTGTTGTACTCCTTAATGCTTCGCGCGATTTTGATACCGCCAGGTTCGCTTGGTCCGTATCGTCGGCCGCCTTCTGAAGACTCGTTCTTTCGGGCAATGCTTCAGGCTGCACTTCAGATCTAGGAACTTTAGTAAGAGGTTCCTGTTGTGGGGGATCAGGAAGGGCAGGCCTCGGTGCTCGAGGTTTGAGGATCGGTGTCGCGAAGGCACTGGGTCCCGGTCCGCTGGCGGCGGTGTTGCCCTCGCCGACGGGTTGGTCTATGTGATCTTTCCAATGCTGGTAGTACGAGGCACCTAATCGCGAATAATACCCTATATGGCTCTTTTGACCTTGAATAAAGTTCTTGAGGCGGCGCATCGGCCATTCCGCAGAGGGTTGTAGAGATGGGTGTTGCAAACTCTCTAGCGTAAGTCGAGGAGGAGACGGAGGTGGAGAAGGATTCGTTTCGATTATGGAGAGTGGCATCTGGAAGGTGTTGCGCGGTTGCGGGACTCCAGAGAGGTAGTTGGTGCTGCTCAGGGAGGATCCCTCTTTTCGGCGGTCACGTGCAATGTTCGATTTGTAAACCCCTCGGGCGGCGCCCGTTTCCGTCTGCCATCTGCGAGGCTTTCTCACCGTCTCAGCTTTCTGGAGCCCCCTCTCGCTATATAGGATCCCGCTTTTAACCATCTATGGCTGAATCGGTGGAATCTGTTCAGCAGTTAGCCAACAGCGATGGTGACCAGGGAACCGCCGGCTCGACGGCCCCAAATACCGAACCCTGGTTGAACGAGGATGCTGTGGGCGAGGAAGAGAAGGAGAACCCTGCATGTAGGATTTGTCTTGATGACGAAGAGCGCAAGTCGCTCATTCGCCCGTGTCACTGTCGGGGCACCATGCAGGTAGGTTCCGCGTATTAATTTAGCGCTCGAGTAGTTGACAAGTCTCACCGAACCCGACGAAACGCCGCAGTACGTTCACGTCGAATGTCTTGATGCATGGCGGAAAAGTGCTACTAAACAAAGCATGCGCGGAGGCATTGCCTGTGAGCAATGTCAATTCGAATACGTCGATGTCGTCAAATGGCGGCGTCCTCTGTGGACGGTCTTTGCACCTGGTAAGTGGCGATTCGCTACCCGCTGAACATAGACTGATATTTCTCACTTTTACTCTTCCAGTTGCTTTTGGCATCGCTGGCGCTATTTTGCAGGTCCTTCCAATTGGCCTTGTCCTTCTCTGGCACTTCCTTCGTGGAACTGAAGGACCTCATGATCTTTGCAACCCGCTCGGAATGGGCCTACCCAAAATTACTGAAGTCCAAATATTCTCGGGATTTTGGGAGAAGGTTCTTCGTCTCATCTTACTATACTCTCCACCGGACGAACCGACTTCAGGTTGCCTGGCAATGTCAAGGGACGCCATCATCGAGCAAATTCCTCTGCTTGAATGCATGACACCGCGCATTGTTACAGGCTTCCTAGCCACGTTCATTGTCTCCATCTATCATCTGGCCTTGCGAGCCGCTCGTACTGCATACCCACCCCTACGTGTCGCGCACGCTGCTCTGCTGGAGCCAGCACAGGGTCTGAGCGTAGTGTGGGGCCTCCGTTCAGGGATGATTGCATATGAGCTATTGAGGTAATTCTTTTCTCGTAACCTTTGTAATTGTGTGCGGCGTTAACCAGCTCCAACTTTTGTCCAGCCGTCATCTGATGAACCGACGCAATGACAATCCTGGAATCCTCTACTTCCTCTTTGCAGCTCTGCCTTGTCTCCTCCCGGAGCCATTAGAGGCCACTGTTCAGGACTTGGGAGCCATCGAACATCCTCCACGCCCAAACCAGGAGATGAAACGAACCCCTGTCCAGTCATGAACGTTGAAACAGTTGATCCCGTTCGTTGCGGCCAAGTAACCGAGATTGTAATTATATATTTAACACCGTCTGTAGGTAATCTTCTGCAGGAGCTACACTATGATGTCGACCATCGTTTATGCAAGTGAGCTCTGTGAGCTATATTACATATAGTAGCTGCAGTACATGTAGGAGCATGCACCATTAGTCTGCAATCAGAATATCTCCCCCGCACAAGTTTATAGTAAAGTGTGCGCCGTAGACAAGTCTTAGGACTGGCTCTCCTTCAGTTGATCGGGAGTTAGAAGAACTTACAGCCATCATCCCCGAATTACTGGCGACCTGAGAAGTGTTTCATAAAGTTGTCCTTCCTAGAAGAGCTTCTTAAATAAGAAGAGACTCCAGCCTTTATCGAGAGAACGAGGGCTGAGGGAGCCTCGAGTCCGGAACTGAAGGCGCTTTCGGCGAAAGCGAGGCCGCGGAGCACTGGGGAGAACCTTGAATAATAGCTCTGGGTTCACACTCCTCTCTTACATCGTGTTCCGCTACAGTTCAGGGTACTAATCAACGGCCTACGGTGATTTCTGTATCTCTGACTGCTCTCCTTCGTCTGTTTCAGTCATTTCCCTGCTCTTTTTGGGCGGCCGAATCGCGGCGACTGAGTATCCTCCTTTCGCTTGGCAAACATCGCCGGACAGTTGCGAGTTACACATCCCAGATGAACGCATGGACTTTTTTTTCACTATTGACGTTGATGTCCTGGTTTGGGCATCATGACTGGAAAGCACGCGGGTGATTCAATTGAGACGCGGCCTGTCTCGATTCTCCACGCCAACTCCTTCACCGCACGCCGGAGCAGTATATGGCACTATGTGCGGTATAATTTCTGGCATTATAAACCTTGCTTCTTTGTATTTGTGCACTGGGCTTATTATTCTATATCCTATCTCAGTTGCCGTCGCCTCCTGGGAGCGGCAAGCTGCGATCCGGCTTGGCACGAGCCCGGTTGTTTGAATCTTAGTTGGCAGTTTGATGCAAAAGAAAAGGCTCCGGGCTATGGGCCTTGCTTGGGTGGAGCGCTGAATCGCGGATTTGGCCGTTCGGCGTTCAGCCAGTGTTTTCCACATCGATTAACCAAGCGAAGCCAATTGATGCACATTAGTGTCATGACGGAACTTCTCCCGAATCTTTCAAAGCGGATGCTCGAGTTCGGGAGAGCCCAATTGGGCCTCCAAATTACTGCAACTTACTGTATATATGAAGGTTTAGTATTCACGGAATCGCCTGACGTCAGGCTCGCTAATAAAACGCGTCACCAAATGCATCCAACCTCCTCAGCACACAGTCTTCCTCTTCTCTTGGTTTCGTCGACTTCCACTCCATCGCTCAAACCAAACACTTTTGATCCAAAGATGTCTTCCCTCGTCACTTCCGAACCCCAGCAGCCCAGATCAGACGAAACCACGCCCACTCTCCGCTCACTCTCGCCAAAATCATCTGACGACTCGCTGAAGCTCAACCAGGTCATCGTCATGTCGAAGCCCGTGGAAGATGGTCTAGAGGACATCGACGGTGGATGGGAAGGTTACATGGACACACCTCTGCCAGAGAAGGATCAAAGGAAGCTCGTGCGAAACCTTCGGCACCACATCTTGAATATCTATCGGCGACTCTTCTCTATCGTATTTTTGGTCAACTTGGGCGTATTAATTGATGTCGCTGTACGCGGAGCCACGGCAGACTACATTGGCAAAGTGGTCATCGCCAACATATTCGTCTCCGTACTTATTCGTGAGGAACACGTACGTATCCCAACAAACACAGTAGAACTTTTCTGATATCATCTATCTTCTCACAGATTGTGAATGGGCTGTTCTTCATCTTCACTGCTGTCCCGAAATCATGGCCTTTGTGGATGAGAGTGTTCACTGCCAGAGTTTACAGTCTGGGAGGAAGTAAGTGCCTTTCAAATATACTGGAAAATATTCAGGGACTAAATGGTTCATTCTCCTAGTTCATTCTGGGTCAGCAGTTGCGGCTCTGATGTGGCTCGTCTACTTCACGGTCCAAGGAAGCATCGACCTCCGTCGACGCAAGGCATCTATTCCGCTTGCGGTGGTCACCTATGTCATCCTCGCGTTCCTTCTCGTCATCATCACTCTGGCCGCTCCCGCTTGGAGGAGAATACATCATGACAAGTTTGAGATGGTTCACAGAGCAAGCATCTCTTTATTTTCCCCTCAGGGGATTCTTGCTGAGCCTTGTCTGGCATTAGTTCATCGGCTGGACTGTGACTGGTCTGGTGTGGGCCCAAGTTATCCTTCTCATTCGCGACTACAAGGACCCTTCAGTTCCCCTTCACGTTGCCATGCGCCATTCTGCTCCTTTCTGGCTTGTCGTGGTCCTTACCGCGTCGATTGCCTCGTCCTGGACCCATCTTCGGAAGGTCAAGGTGCAATCCGAAGTTCTCTCCAATCACGGTGAGTGATCAATACGTCAGGCTTTGAGCCCCTCTGATCTGCTTTCCTTTTAAACCAGCTGTTCGCATCCACTATGAATACACGAGCGCCATCCCCGGAACATTTTCCCGCGTCTCCTACAGCCCTTTGACCGAATGGCACTCCTTTGCGACCATAAGCATCCCGGGTAAAAAAGGATTCGACCATATCATCTCTCGAGTCGGGGACTGGACTTCGAAGACTATCGCCAATCCTCCAGAGGAAATCTGGGTCCGAGGCGTCGTAAGTGACCGGAAGCACCGCGCAGCCTGAAGCTTGTTCGAGCTGACAATTTGCTGCTTAGCCTACAGCTGGTATTATGAACGTTGTGCCTCTCTTTAACCGCGTAGTGGTGGTCGCAACTGGCAGCGGTATTGCTTCTTGTGCTCCTCATGGTAAGTAGGGTGAATATTCGATCCCGCGTTGGAGCTTGTACTAATTCCCAGCCCTTAGTCTACGCCAAGAAAACCGCTATCAAGCTGCTCTGGACCTCGCGAAACATCCGCAAGACCTACGGTGATCGCTTTGCCGACTCGATCATGACAGCCGCTCCCGACGCAATAATTTATGATACAGATGCACACGGCAAGCCCGGTAGGAATCTCTCGGAGAGGTTAGTACGATATAGGAAACCTGATCACGCCCACGTAGACATGGTCAAGCTGGTGCACCACGTTTACAAGGAATTCAATGCCGAGGCCGTTTGCATTATTTCCAACCAACCTCTCACCCAGAAAGTTGTCTACGGTCTGATGGCACGAGGTGAGTATTACTCTGGCCCTCATCCCAGCGTCATTGTGTGCTGATATACCTACAGGTGTGCCCGCCTTCGGCGCTATTTGGGATTCGTGATTTTGCCTTGCAATAAGGCAATTGGCTCGGCAACAGCCTGAGGGCCTGTGTCACGTTACATATTATTTTTTTTAGACTGTACTTCCGTTTCTTTCCGCCTTTAGATGGTTTAGTAATCGACGGACGGGGTTTCTCGTTCTTACTAATGCACATAATGGTCTTGATTTTTTGGGGGATGCCGTCGACTCGTCGGGAGAAGGTTAGCCTGCAGGCTTTCTTCGCTGACTGGTCCGATTGGGTTGGGCTTTTACCATCTGCACGCCCCAAGCAGAGCCACATCCTTAGGGACGGTGCATGATCATCCGAACTTACATCCAAGCGAAGACAGACTCGCAAGGTTACTTCGGCCGGTGTGCTCCCGCGAAGGACCCCACGTTGCGTGATGTGAAGGCGCGATAAATGAGAGCGATGGCGCAACTTTTCGCTCCCCTGACAAACAAATAGTGCGAAATTTCTAACTGATGATAGGATCCTCACCAATCCCCATCCCACCCCCCTTCCCAACACTTCAGGATGTCTCAAACGGGCGCAACGACACCATTCTCGACGTCTTCAACGTTGACGAACTCGCCCATCCTAAAAGAAAAAGAAACGCAGCTCGCCAGCTCGTTTCTCTCACCCTCCACGGCACCGGGTGCGAGCCTTGTCGCAAGTGCTTCCGCCATCCTCGAGTCCGTTGCATCTAGGAACAGCGAGGTAGTATTCGGATATGATACCGCTGAGCAGTTCGGTATTGGAGGATTGACCAAGGAGTGGTCAAAAGCCGGGTCCGGTGCGACCTACGTGGAGATGCAAAACCGGAGCGGCGCGGGTTTGACCCTCGCTGGTCGATTGGGTCAAGGAACTTCATCCAAGAAAGACGCAAGCGGCGTCCTGTCGGCCTACACGACTCCGGAGGGACTTGCTCAGATGGTCCCCTCATTGGCTAGCTTGCCAACCGCCACCGCTTCTGGTCGAGTGGTCCTTCAAGTTCCAGCCATCTCCGTCCTCGAACCATCACTCACCTTGGCCCCCAGCCTCGCCGCCCTTTCAACCTCTATCCCCATTCTCCCCGACGGCTTTGCGGTTGTTTTGTCATCTTCGGCACAAGAAACGTCCGACCTCGCAGCCGCATCGTACAACGTTCCCGGTTCCCACATTATCCACATCTTCGATCAGTACGCCGCTGCACGAGAAGTACGACAAATCGTTTATCCGGGAATCAACCCATTATCTCCCGCTGCAAACGTCGAACAAGCTCTGCTGCAGTCCGGATACTCCGTTTTCGATTACCACGGAAGCTCGACCGCCAAGACCGTATTCGTCGTCCTCAAAGGCCTCCTCAGCTCCGTGCTCGAGGCCGTAGCGGAGAAAGTGCCTGAAGTTGGAGTTCTCAGCGTTCGCGTGCTCCGTCCATGGAATGCGGATCGGTTCCTCCAAGTCCTTCCTCAGACAGCCTCCACCATTCAGGTCATCGACGAGGTTCTCCACGAAGGTGCCACCGGTGTGCTGTACGAGGATGTTCTTGGAACCATCCTAGCCTCATCGGCAA
>WSUI01000095.1:54825-67469 GCA_019633595.1 Tulasnella sp. UAMH 9824
TCAGCACCGACTTCGACGCCTTCTCGAAGGCTGGCGGTGTCGCCGTCAGCAGGGTTCTCATCTCGAGCGAGGACGCCGCGGCTCAAAACCTTCCCGCAAAAGTCATTCTGCCCGACTACGAAGCGGAAGGAGCTGCTGACTTCACGGCCGTGCTGGACCAGGCCCTCCTCAAGACCCACGACGTCCTGCAGAACGCGAGGCCCAAGTCACTGGTGCTCGCCTTCTCCCAATGGACGCCTGAGGAGCTTGCCGCCAATCTCGCCACCTCCTCAGCCGAGATCGCTCGCCAAAGGGGACTTGCGGTCTACACCCTGGACAGCAAGGCCGTCTCCGAATCGCTCGTTGGGAACGAACCCGAGAATAAGCAGTTGATGGAAAACGTCCTTGGCCACCTTGCCTTCCTGAGGCTGTATGCCGGCACGGCGTGCACTGAGGCCAAGTTGATTAAGACCGCTCGCGCGCTGTTCGGCGACGAGATCGCAGGCCTCGACGTCGTCAAGGTTGTCGCAAGACTGTGGGCCGGAATTTTCCAAGTTCCCATCTCCGCCGCACCTCCAGCCGATGCAAACGATGCACCAGCGAAGGCTCTGAAGTCGTTCGAGTTTAACGCCGTCGAGCTAGAATCCTTCCGAGGTCTCGAGGCAGGCGACCAGGAGTCCGCAAGTCTCGGTTCGTGGAGAGACGCCGCCAAGAACATCATCTTCCGCGAGGCGTACAGCGTACCTCGTCAAGACACCCTCGACGCGACTCAGCAGAACCCCGCTCTCCGACCCGACCTGGAAGACCGCACTTTCCTCGTCACCTGCTCAGTCAACCGCCGCCTCACCCCACTGACCTACGACCGCAACGTCTTCCACCTCGAATTCGACACCACCGGTACGGGACTCAAGTACGCCATCGGAGAAGCGTTGGGCGTTCACGGATGGAACGACGACGACGAGGTCAAGGACTTCTGCTCGTGGTACGGCCTCGATCCCTCTGCGGTCGTCACTCTGGCTGTGCCAAGCGCGAACCGTGGTCCGGGATACCGCCAGACCAGGACCGTCTTCCAAGCTCTTCAGCAGCAAGTCGACATCTTCGGTCGTCCGCCCAAGTCGTTCTATAGCGCTCTCGCTGAACATGCCAAGTCGAAGGAACACCGCCTGGCACTCCGGTTCATCGGCGCTGCTGAGGGTTCCGCCACGTTCAAGAAGCTCTCCGAGGTCGACACAGTGACGTTCGCGGACGTGCTGAAGCAGTACGATTCGTGCAGGCCCGACTTTGCGACCCTTTGCGAGCTCGTTGGCGACATCAAGCCCCGGCACTACAGTATCGCCAGCTCTCAGGCTGCCGTCGGCGACCGAGTGGACTTGCTCGTCGTGACAGTCGACTGGGTGACGCCAAGTGGTGGGTCCTCGAACGATAGTTTTTGCTACACAATCGGCTGACATTGGCTCGATGACTCTTTTAGGTTCTCCGAGATTCGGTCAATGCACTCGCTACCTGGCCGCCTTGAAGCCAGGCCAAAAGGTCACCGTCTCGATCAAGCCTAGCGTGATGAAGCTGCCTCCAGACAACATGCAACCCATCATCATGGCCGGCTTGGGCACTGGGTAAGAGCATCCCTCCGAGCCTCATCGTACACTCACTAACATTAACGCCATCCTCACCAGTGCCGCTCCCTTCCGAGCCTTCATCCAACACCGAGCCTGGCTCAAATCCCAAAACATCCCCATCGGCCCTCTCATCTACTACTTCGGCTCCCGCCACCGTTCGCAAGAGTACCTCTACGGCGAGGAACTCGAGGCGTACATCGCCGAAGGCGTCATCACCCATGCTGGATTCGCCTTCTCCCGTGATCAGAAGCAAAAGATTTACATCCAGCACAAGATGCTCGAGGACGGCGAGACGCTCGCTGCCATGCTCGGTGGCAAAGCCGAAGGCGCGCTTGGCAAGGGCGTCTTCTACCTTTGTGGCCCGACCTGGCCCGTTCCCGACGTCTATGAGGCCTTGATCGGCGCGTTGACCGAGTACGCTGGCTTCACCAGAGAACGTGCCGCGGAGTACCTCGAGGAGCTCAAGGAGGAGGAGCGCTACGTCCTAGAAGTGAGTGCCTCGAAATCTGTCGAGTCGTTTCCGACTAAAGTAACTAATTGCGGTATATTTAACAGGTCTACTAAATCTATATTCACATGGTACCACGTCGGTATCTCCTGTCCGTCTGATGTAATTAGGATAGAGCCTCCTTGTAATGGAAAAGATAGAGTGGGGTCGTTAAAAGAGGAATATGACACAAAAGTCCCAAAAGAGAAAAGCTAGTCCGTGTGCAGATTGAATCGTCCAGGCAAGTAGATTAGATGTGAGGAGAGGAGTGAGGACACAGAAACACCCCCAAAATGCGCCAGAGAAAGAGGGGAAATGGTATATGAAAGAGTCCATTCGAAAGCATACTTTTAATACCTGTTCTCGGTTCTCCTTCCAGCGCGACGCTTTCGAGCGACGCAGAACCACCAAAGCGCAAGCGCAAAGATGAACAGACCAGCAACGCTGACAACGACCGCAATAGCGATGATAGCGCCGTGGCTGAGCCCGCCCTTGCCGCCTTTGCCCCCACATGGGAACACGGCATCGCATGGCGTACCGCTCGGCTTGACGGCGTCGTACGCTCCTGGCGCGAGGGAGGTGTAATAAGGCGGGTTCGAGGCGCTCAGGACGGAGTATGCAGCGAGGGACAGGAAAGGTGCGTTGTAGTCGATTGCAACCTACACATTAAAGATCGCAAGTCGAAGAAAAGGAAGTCAGCCCGTGTTCTCGCGAGAATATCAAGCATAGGCGGCGAAGAAGAAAGGACCAACCTCGGTTTCCGGCCAATCGCTACGGATATTCCAATACTTGTCGTCCTTGTTGGGGCCTCCGACGACGGCACCGTACAACGTATGCACCGAGGTTTCAGGGTCGGTATCAATCGCATTGATATTGCTTCCACCGCTTGACTTGGCGTCGTGGGGGTTCGAAGGGCTATTGGGGTTCGATCCGACGATGTAAGGAACTGACATGGGGTTCTTGCCGAGCGTGTAGTCCCATTGGCCTTGGGCAAAGTCCTGAGAAGGGTCGAGTTCGTCAGTCACTCGCTCTGAAGTGGGAGTTCTCTTGACCCACCTGATACTTCGACGTCTTGCTCTGGCTCGTCGCCATAGGCGCGTACATGAACAGCAGGTGCGCCGCGTTCGCCGCCGGGTTCAAGCTGGCCGAATCGGAATCTCCGTCGTACCACAACAGGCCGTTCTTGGTCAACTGTCCGCGGCCGGACCCGTCGAGGACTCTGTCGAAGTACGTCTCGCTCTCGCTTTGCCAGTGAGAAGTCCCGCCAGAGGGTTGCAAGTTGCTGTTGCCGAGGTTGGAGATCTGGGTCAGCAGGACGGGGAGGGCGGGTGTGACGCTGTCCCAGTTCATGACGGAGTCTTGCTTCGAGGCCTGCAAGTGCGCGGATTCGTATTGAGAGGTCGCGCTGTCGAGGTAGGATTGAGGAGACGTTCCGGACGACGATGAGGTGGTTGAATTGGAAGCCGCTTCTGTTGCGACTGCGAGCAAGATGGCGGCCAAGACTTGGTCATCCTCGTAGGTCGAGCTCGGGTACGCCCAGTCCACGCCATGGATCGCGTCACTGTAAGTTTGCAAGGGCGTCTGTTGAGAGAAGGAGTAGAGTTGCGTTGCGTGAGTGAGGAGTTGAGAGGCGTAGGTGCTGTTGCTGAGCGGGGCTGGGGAGGAAGTTGAGGGTGAAAGGGAGAACCCGTTGTAGAGGATCGAACAGGACGCGAACGCGGCTGCCGCTCGTGCTGCCGCATCGGCGCCAGGACTGCAGAAATTAAAAAGTTTCGTTATGTTGGCCGAGCACCCTTGCTTGGAACGTTGGCGACTCACTTCTGGGCGGTCACCTTGAACAGCGTGCGGGGGCTTGGGATGCCTTGGTCCCCACCCCAGTAATCGTTGTCGACAGCGGCTGTGCAACGAGAGAACCGCGTCAGTCAACACGCTCTTCCAAAGAGAGAATGGCAAGAGCAGCTCACTATCACCGACTTGCACGTATAGCGTATTTGCATCCGGGTGAGCCTTTTTGGAGAGAGATGCCGCGGCGCTTCAGCGATCGGTGTTGCAGCCAAGACCACCTTCGAACGAACGGCCCCCTCACCTTCATAAGCCAGTCCAAGCCCCAACGCAACATTCCATCGAGGTACGCGGTTTGACCAGCGCGCTCGTATCCTTGGCCGTGAACGTTGGCGCCCCAGCATATCGAGAACAGCGAATACGCGAGCGGGTAGGTTGCCTTGATGTAGTCTGTTTGTGGCAGAGAAAAAGTCCCATCCCATGCGTAATTCCAATGAGCGAGCGGAACTGCGCAACAGAAATAACGCAATGCACGGCGGGAAAAAACCGCTCACCTCCCGCGTCATAGTAGCCCCCCGTCAAGTCGAGTCCGTCTTCCTTGCCGTCTTCGAGTGCGCTGTCGTTCCTCCACGACACTCTGTTGTTGGCCGGGAGCTTGCCGCTGCGCTGGGCCTCGTAGAACCAGAGCAGGTTCCCGAGCAAGTTCCCCCATTGCGTTTCTGAGGATAGAGAGTTTCCATAGCCTGATGATGGGTCTGGAGGTTGGTACGTGGTTTGAGGTGAAAGCTGGCTATGAACCAGGAGCGGGAGGGACAAGAGCGTCAAGTATTTTGTTGGGGCTTTCATGGTTGGTGGGTCGTAAGCGAGAAGAGATGTGAACCGTTGCGTGCGTGAGATATAAGAGAGTCGTAAGTATGCCGATTATAGCTGCATGCTATAAGTGGACGGATTCAACGTTGCTATTGTTAAGCGAACTGGAGAGAGAGGCGGTGGGTAAAGGCGACTCTCGGGTTCCGGTTGAAATTAATACACACATGCCCACACTTCACACGACAGGCGGCAGCTTGCCTTTCAATCACCCTTCCACCAGCTTTGCCGCAGTCCCTTGGAATCCGAACGCGACGGCCCAGACCCGATATATCAAGCAGCTAATAATAGCATAATGGGCAAAGGAAAGTCTAAGAAGAAAGAGGCAAGTCCCGAACCCGACACCGTCATCCTCTACATCGAGAACCCGATTGGGATCTACGGTGCCAAAGACTGGTACAAGAATCGGCAGGCGTTGGGCGTCGTGTTCACTTGGTTCCACTCGCTTGCGGATGCTGGCGGAATAGAGAGACCTTACCACTTCTGGTATAGAGGCGGGGTGGGGTCGTCGTACCTGCGCGACATCGCAGTGGACTTGTACGTTCCTGGGAGCGATACGTCCCGCGTCCAGTACGCGTTGGGGTACCATCATTGGAAGGATTTCGCCAGGTTGTCTCCACGGACGGAGAGGGACTTAATGTTACCTCAGGACGAGGAGAGTCGGGTGACGACTGTCTACCTAAGTCCGTGTCGGTCGACAATCAGGCTGGACAGTGATCGTCAGTGCGAGATCAATTCTCTTTGTCTCATTTCACTTTTCGTGCTTACACTTACTATTTCATAGAGTTCTTAAAGATTCCGCTAGACCCTCCAAACCTTGTAGACCCCCGGAACTTCGCTCCAGGCCCCTATCCTCCTCCCACCTTACCATACGTCCCTACTCTCAAGTCCGCATACAAAGAGCCCCTTCCAACTCGCCCATTACCGCCGCCATCTCCCACGCCTGCTCCTCAGCCATCCGAACTTACTCAGCCGCCCGAGGATGAAGACGAAGAGGAGAAAAAGAAAAAGGCCCTCCTCGCTTCCACCATGCTGAGAGAGGGGCGGTCCGCATCTGGTGCGCTGGCTCAAGGTCAATTCCTGGAATCGACATCACTGACCCGTTGTTTCACCGTATACAGTCGTTAAGCAAGATGAAGGAGCCTCTTCCCGGACGAAAGAAGAGCAACTCGAATATGAGATGCGGCGCCTGGCTGAAAGCCGGCACCCCACCTCTCCACCACCTCAAGAAACAAAACCCAGTATGACACCTGCACCTGGTGCGTAAAAACACTCGCCAGTATTTCTACATCTATATCGACCCAACTTACTGATATATGTGCTTGGCCGTAATTCAACAGCAACGAAAGAGGAGCAGCTCGAACTCGAGATGCACCGCTTGGCCGAAAACCGTCATCTCACTTCTCCGCCACCTCAAGAAACAAAGCCCGAAATTTCTCGAGCACGAGGTATGTAGGAATGCCGCCTAATAAGTGGGGTACCGTCTCTCGCAAGAAGTTAATTCTGGGACACGTGCATCTGGCTTCCCTTCTCCTTACAGCAGCGAAACAAGAGCAACTAGAACACGAACTATCCCGTCTCGCACAGAGTAATTACTTCGCTTCTCCCGAACCTCCGCAAGAAGCGAAGCCCAGCGTGAAAGAAGAGATGCTGCTACACGAGCTAGCGGTGTTAGCTGCAAACGGAGGGATGGTTCCGCCAGAACGCCGTCCGAGCTCAAGCGTGAAGCCCGACCCCGAGGCTCGGGCACCAGTCAAACAAGAACCTTCCGCGACTAGTTACGTGGACGAGCCGATGATAAGGAGTCTAAAAGAGGAGCAACTTGAATTGGAGATGGCTAGGCTGGCGAGGTCGGCCAGTTCGACGCCAGCATTGTCATCGTCGGTGAAGCAGGAGCCTGGGTCGTTTGGATCGATGCCACCAGAGTCGAGGAGCACAACGCAGCCGTCTGTTGAACCTTTGGCAGGCAGCCCGCTGGTGGTGGTGAAGCCCGAGGAAGGGGGTTCGACTCCGAACCCACTGAAACGATCGCGAGAAGGGCAGAACGGGCAGGGTAAAAGCCATTTCCGCTCCCCAATTTGGCAAAGTAGCATTCTGTCTCATTCCGTTACTCCCCCCGTATTTGACACAGACCACTCGGCGGAGAAGAGGTTCAAACGAGAATGGCAATATTGAGGGGAGGGCGCTCGCCGTCGGCTTGAACAACTGTAAACCCTTGCAACGAGGACGCTCGACGCTTGGAAACATGATTCGCGGTTAATTTGATCGGTGATGTTGATCGGATCGCGTAGGGTCGTCATTGCAACACGCAACATTCCAAAGGTCTTCATAAGCCTCCAAGCCTGCCTTTGGGCGCTTGGCTACGTGGTGAGGGTTGGGTGGTACGTACCTGTTGATGTCTGCCCGATGGTCCCGGACACGAAATCGGCCTAAGTGTTCGAAAGCCGAAATCGTTTGTGATAGGTAAGTAAGTACTTGGGAAGGTGGGATTCGCGGTCCCTCGACCGATGTGGATCTTGTAATTGAGCACTGCACGCGCGGGTTACAACTTGATGTGTAATGTGAGAGATGTTACCGTTGATCTACTTTTGCAGTTCTCAGAGCTCGGGTCTTCAGCACCCTTGAACCGGCTCCGAACACTGCGCCACCTTCCCTTCCGTTACTCGGAGAATGTAGCGGCTCTGGACCGTTGTCTACCCGTTCCAACCGGTTCAAACATTGGGCGGCAAGTAAAGACTATGAATATATTCAATGTATGCCGTTTTCGACAAGTCAAATGGGCGTAGGCGACGAGTAATTACAGCCGAGCCCCATCCATCCATACATTCGGAGAGACGCCGGAGTTTACCGGCCCGCAGTCCAAGACTTTAGCGCACACTTTCCACGCGTTCTAGTCCACACATAATTTGAAGAACAGAAGAAGAAGAAGCCCCCCGAAGTTAGGAACTTCAGTTTAAGAAGTGAGACATGCGCGTGCGGGTAATAATGTCCGTGTAAACTCGACGCGCGCTGTTTTAAGTGATCGAGCGTTTCGACTGGTCCTTCGCGCGCACTGATGTTGTGGTTTGTTACGAGAGCGATCATCTCTCGGTCAGCGCGGACATCCGGTTGCAATGACAAAGGGCCCGGCGGAACACCTCAATGAAACCGGCTATCCTTTGCTGAGAACAGGTCGCTTGAGGTTTACTAGTGGACGGGATTGACTACCGAGGGCGGGGGGCGGGGACTTGCGAGGGAGGGCGGACAATGCACTAGCTAAGGCACATATCGAGCGTCGGCGGCTTGCGAGGGAGACACGCGCGCGAATTCTTCGCAACAAGCTATTTAGACGTTCTATATGGATGACATCATCCGACTCTCGTACGACCCGTAAATAAGTAATAAAAAATAAGGAAATTTCTCGGAACGATCAAGGAGGCTGGGGTAAGCACAAGTCGATTGTGGCGCAAAAAAGCGAGAGGGAGATTGGTTGCAAAAGACAAAAAAAAAAAAGGGTTTCATCGGCAGGAAGGGGGGTGAGTGGATTTTGTGGAGCGGGAAAGGAACCCACTGCATTGGGCCACCACACCAGATGACGTGATTGATAATCTTTGACTACCAGCTTTTTGTCTTCTTTTTCGAGTGGTGCGGATGCTGTGAGTGTGTGGTGCGTGCAAGAGAAGGCTATGCCGTGGCGGCGGCGACGATGAGCGTTGTTGCGATGCCGATGGAGGGGGCAGAGTGAGCGGAGGACAAGGAAAGCGGAAACGGGCGAGGGGGGGATGGAGAGAGGTGGTGTTGTGTGCTGTCAGGTGGGATCCCAACGAAAGGAATGACGTATCTTCCGAAGGGGGAACCGTGGGATGGAGAAAACTGGGTGTCCCCAGGTGAACATTCGAAAGGGGAGTGTGACGTCTTTGCTCTTTCTCCTCCTTCTCTCTTCAATCCCCCTCCCCCCTCGTCATCGTTCGCTCAGCGTCACCACCTAGACCATCACAACTAACTCTACACATTGTAAGTCACCTTCCTCAGCACCTTCCACAACGCCGCCTCAAACTGACGCAAGCCCCTTCCACGATCTCTGTGCTTGCCGTCTGCTCTGCGTCGTCTAATTAGTCACCTTTGCAATAACCCAACTCTCGATCTTTTTACGACGACAGCACCAACCACGACTGTCTCGATGGCCACCACTGTCGCTCCCAGTGTTAGTCCATCACCTTCCACTCTCTCTTCTCCCTCCTCGCCTTCCACTCCATCTTATGCTCACTCGCCTCCCTCCGTCTCCGTCCACCAGAACGACCATCAACCGCATCACAGCAAGCTGGACCACCAACCCAAACCTGTATCCCCGCCAAAGCAATCCGAGGACCTCCCCATGACTTCCAACGAGGAGAAAGAAACCACCGCCAACAACAGCCCCGAGGCCAGCAAGAACGGCGCGGGCCTAGCTGTCACCAACGCTCCCGTCCGCCCTCCACCCAAACCGTTCAGACGCGCCAACCTCTCCCTCGAACAAAACCCTTTTGAAGTCAGCTTCTCTCAATCCAGCTCATCCAATGTCCGACCAGGTTCGCCCCGCGCCAATAACAACGCCGGGTCCAACGTCAACGGCAACTCCAACGCCAATTCAGAGAACGACACCTCGAACCACTCGAGGAACCCTTCAGATGCAGGTGCTAATAATCCAGGGGGCCAAAAGACTTCGCCAAAACCCACTCTACCTCCCCTCAGCTCCATCGACGGACCGACTCGCGAGAGTGGACCTGGCTTCCCTTGGGGTTTCTCCGCCGCTCTCAATGATACCGGTTCTCTTCGCTCTGGGCCTTTGTCGCCTGCAATGCTGCCGGGCCCCCGTCAAGATGGGTCCACAGCGGCAGCAGGAGGTGCCGGCAGTCACGGGACCTCGCATGGCTACTTCGATGCCCCCTCACTCGCCTTCCGCACCGGCTTAACACCTGGAATTGGACGAACTGGACTTACTCCTCTCGTTGGAGGTCCGGCAAGCTTCCCTCCACCATCACCCAACACGGCCGCGTTCCTAGCCATGGTTACAAATCCCGGTGGAGCCACGGGACAACAAGTCAGCCAATTGACCGGAGGAGCTACAATCACCCCAAACACGTTATCTGCTTTGACGGGAACCCTGATGCAGCATGTCAACGCGACCAGCGGAACGGACTCGACGGCTAACGCAAACGGAGCTGCTGCTAACCCTTCTACCGCGGGCCAAGCCCAGAACGGTGCTGCTGGAGCCAACGCAAATCAAGCCGGCGCACACCCTCTTGCGGTCTCGCACACCTTTGGAGCGCAGAACCCCGTGACTAATGGTGCTTATTCACAAACCGGGGCTTCGGAGCCTGGAGGATTCCGTCCGCCCATGGACTCTTATAGTGGAGCGGCCCAGAACGCGGCTGCTGCTGCTGCGAACGGACTTTTCCTCCTCTCCCAGGCTCATCAAGAGCTCACCAAACGCGAGGAACAGCAACAAGCTCAAGCGGCAGCTCAAGCAGAGGCGGCAGCTCAAGCGGCGAACAGCGCGAGAGGAGCTGCTCCCAGGAGAGGATCTACCATGGCGTCTACCGCGTCGACGAACAATGCGGCTGGGAACGGACATAATAAGAGGAAGAGTGGGGACGTGACGGCGCCCACTCAGGCGGCTCGGCCCAGCGGGGGCAAGCGAGCGAGGGGGTCCACGGCCGGTTCTACGGCCGTTGCGACTTCCCCCACGCAGCCCACGAGGCAGAGCTCGAGGAGGAAGAAGACCGACGTCGTCAGCTATAGTGGTCCGGAGGTCGATAGCCCCGAGCAGGACGAGATGAGCGTCGACGAAGATGATATCGAGAATATGCTCGCTGAGGGCGACGCGATGGCCCCAACGCCCATTCCTGGTGCTCCAGGACGTGCTGGTCAGAAAAAGTTCGAGACGGAGGAGGAGAAGAGGCGGAACTTCTTAGAGCGGAATCGACAAGGTAGGCGGCGTTCTCGCTTCATAGCGCAATCAACGCTAACGTTAACTCGCCACGTCGTCCAACAGCTGCTCTCAAGTGCCGTCAACGCAAGAAAGCGTGGCTCACGCAGCTTCAGCAGCAAGTCGAATACCTCAAGACCGAGAACGAGAGGCTGCAAGGTACGATCGTGTCGATGCGGGACGAAGTCACTCGGCTCTCAGCCGTCGTCGTCGCCCATCGTGCTTGCGGACTTGGAGGCGTGGTCGTACCGGGGTACGCTGCAGCCAACCTCGACCCGCACCATGGGCCAAGCCACCACGGTCCACATTCGGATCGGACTGCAAGCCCCTCCAGCCCCGTCGTAGGCGTTGCACCCGTCAGCGTGCCCGTCAGCGTCCCCCCACCACCCGCACAGGCTTCCGCGCAGGCAGCGCAAGCTAGTCAAGGGTACGGCTACTAAAAATTCGATTGCCCTTGATCATCAACCTCGGTGGAAACGGTGTATCGAGGTGAGCGAGATGTGCAACCTCGGCGGATGATACACGTGTGCTGATGATGACCCGGCTACGTCATTTTAGGCGGACCTTTTTTATCATTCCCTTTTTTAGGCCTTATTTCGCATTTTTTCCACCCCCCTTACCCCCTCCCTCTTGCAAGCTTCGTCATCAGTTTCGTCGCGCCCCCGTTTTTTCCGTGTCTGTATTCCTGAACCCCCTACATTCCGTCATCGCTTGCATCATGGCTGGTTTTCGCAAATGTTTGCTCTCACATCCTTATACCCAGGATTCCCGTTCGATTTGTTAGGATTGTACTGTCATATCGATCGTGGGTTTCCCCTCGACTTGAAGCTCTCTCAAGTGTCTGTATACTTTGTCTCTTATTATCACCCTCACCCACTCCCCCTCCAGATCCTCGTCTCGTCTCGTCTCGTCTCTCGTATCTTAGTCTCTTTCCTCTCTCTCTCTGCCTGTAAGGTATCATGGTATTATTCTCGTCGTCAACAATACATACATGCGGGTTGTTCAGCTGTCGTACTAATAACGCCAGATTAGCGTGTGTGGTCCCCACCCCTCTCTCCGATCACGCGGTGGAGATGGAATAGGATGAAATGCGGTGCTGGCAAGCTTGGCCCAATTGCATGCGGGCTGGCATAAGGTTGGCCGTTGACAGGTGAGGAGCCCTCGAAGTTCTTCTGTGGTTGCGAGGCTGTTATCGATTCATAACTTTGTTTTCTGGCAAGGAAAGAGGGTGCATCTGAGAAAAAGACTCCAATGGCTCTCGACGCAGAGTAAGTTTCTCTCCTGTGGCGTTCTCGAGGCGTCTTGGGCTGACCCGGTTGGGGTGGCGTTCGTCTCGATATCATACATAAGTTGTCTGTTTTGCAAGATCATCCAAGGTAAGGCTCCGAAGACGCCAGCTCTTACTCGGCCCCGCGATGCATCCTCGCTGATCGGGATATATCTGTTGCTTTCAGGTCAAATACCGAGCTACAAGCTGATTGAGACGGAACACTCGTGAGTGATCGAGCGGCCATCGACGCGATCGCGAGGGTTTGGAGAGGGCTGATCGGTGCTTCGTTGGTGACCCTTGCCGATTTGGGGGGGCGTAGGTACTCGTTCTTGGATATATACCCCTTGGCGAAAGGCCACGCGCTGGTGATTCCGAAATGTTGAGTTAACGTTCTTGATTTTCATGTGGATATGGTGCTGACGATGGCAATGGGGTTGCAGATCATGGCGTGAAATTGCACGATGTTCCCGACGAGTACCTCGCGGATACGTTAACCATCGCGAAGAAGATCGCGGTCGCGTCTGGGTTCGTAGACTACAATATCTTGCAGGTAGGTTGCTCCATCGCCATCCAGTGTGTTGCGTGTCACGCCGTGGCTGATGGTGGACCTGCTATTTTGCAGAATAACGGTCGGAACGCCCATCAGGTCAGATTTTTCTCGTTTCTGTCCCTACTTGAAATTTCCCGTTGAGCCGA
>WSUI01000950.1:0-13763 GCA_019633595.1 Tulasnella sp. UAMH 9824
ACAAAGTACGCGGGATCAAAAGCAAAAAATTACTGCTGACAAGACCCATCACCCTTACCATACCGGGTTCTGGGTATAAAAACGTCGTTCTTGCGAAAACGCCTTTCAGCCAACCGAGCCGGACGGGCGTTTTTGCAAAACGGGGAGCCTCCCACTGTTAACTCCGTGTCCGTTCCGTGACGTCCCCTCGTGAACTCAAGTACTGATAAGCGAGACTACACGGCGCAAGCCACCAAAGAACATTGCCTGACTTGCTACGTTCCATCCCCCTCCACACATGTTATCCAAACATCAACGATTTCCTTCGTCAGACGATATTCCAAGACGACTGGAACTACTACACCTCCAGTCCCTCCTCCCTCTCTATCAGTCTCACATTCTCTACTCGACCTCCAGATCTCTTGTCACCTGAGCAGCTTTCTCCCCCTGTGCCTCATCGTACAATTTCTCCCAGTCTTCTCCAGGATCGGTCTCCGGCGAGACGCCCACCTCTTTCAACTTTCGTCGAACCTCTTCCTCTTCCTGCTTCAACGTCTCCGCTTCCTCCTTCGCCTTCCTCCTCTTCTTTGCTTCCACTCGCACCCGCTTCTTCTCCTCTGCTTTGCGCTTCTCTTCCAACCTCACGCGCTCTTTCTCCGCCTCTTCTTCCTCCTTCCGCTCTTCAATAAGCATCTCCGATTCGTCCTTGAGCTCGTTACCATCCACTTCTGACACATCGGCATAGCTTGCGGCGAGGTAGCTGACCAGACTAATTGCGTCTTTAAATTTCCTTGTGGTCCGCGAGCACGTCGGCCATCCGTTCCATGGTCGGTCCGATAAAGTCTTTCCGCAGCAGCGGATTCTGGAGAACTGTTCAGAGCGTTCGAGCAGATGTAGAGGTCTGAAACACAAACAGCACGAGACGATGAGCAATGCTACGATCCAGAGGCAAAGCAACCACGTACTCTCGTATTTGACCTTCAATTTCGGAAATCTGGTCCGCGAGCTTTTGCAGAGTCGTCTTCATCACCTCGAGCGAGCCCACCAAGTCCATCTCCGTGATGTCGCCCGCAATAGCTTCCGCATCAGCCGGCTCGACGAACTTCACAGCCTGTATCACCGGGGACAGTAAGCTGAAATATGTCACGAATGGTTCCAGGCAGACCCATACGTTCTTCTGAACGACGACCACCCTGGCGTCACGTTTCAAGTACTTCAACGCCACACCCACATCCAAAAGGGACAGAGTTGTGTCTTTGAGCGCAAACGACTCGACCTCCGCTCGTAACGACTGCCGCTTGTACAGCGATTCGGTGAACCCTGGTGGTTTAGTCCGGCGCTGAGAGATGGTGGCGCGTGCCGCTTGCTCCTATCGGGATGAACGCCGCGGCATTAGAGACCCGCCATTCAACGGATGACTTCCAGCGAATCGGCGTACCTTGAGGATAGATAGCACCGCATAGTCTCCTTTATAGTTCGCTCATGTTTGCTCGCTCGTTAACGAGGACCCGTCGTGACTACGCCCACCTGAGCGGCTGTCCAACGAGCGGAACGACGCAACGCGGTACGTTGAGCTTGGCTGATAGTGTATCGACACCGCAGACTTCAAGAACATCGGTAACGCGATGATAGTCTTGTCCACCGCTAAGTGAGACGGTCAGTCCAAACCTCAACTCGCCTTGTATGACGGGCCCTCTCGCTCGCAACTCACCAGCACAGCGCCCAACCCAATCGGCCTCCGGACCTTATCCTGCATGAACGCCTCCACAAGTTTATCCGAAGTATGCAACTTCAAATGATCGCTGGACTGCGGTGGCGGTTGCTTGCCCTTCCTCACGACTGTTTCGAGCGGGTTGCTCCAGTACCCGCTGCTCCATTGGAACTCCGCCGGATTCGACTGCTTCTGCCAGTAGACGTTGAAGTAGAGGGCTTGTAAGCGCGGTGGTGCTGCTGACTGGTATTCGTTCGGAAAAAAAAAGCGGAGGTGAAGGAGGAGGAGTGGTCATGGAAGCGAGAAGGAGGGGATTGGTTCGGGGAGGGGATTGGGTGATCACGTGTTTTGCTTGCGAACTCTCAGACGCCAGAGGAACCCCACCTTAATTCCCCGAACATTGCCGGCACAAGTTGAAGTGAACGCAGTTGTGGCATCAAGGCTAGTATAGTTGCAGCAGGAAGCACGGCTGTTCATCGCCAGGAGCGGTGGTCGACGGTTCAGCCACGGGGGACGCATTCATGACCCTTGGTCGATCCTATTCGAAAATGGCTCACGGGAGAAGGCCACTACTTAACCGACGCTTTCGTGGTTCGGCATGGCTAGGTAGGTTGTTAGATTTAGGCGAAAACCGCTGGCCATCTGTATGAACAACCCAAACCGAGAGTCCGTGACCGATACGTGCCTCTCTACACAAGGCATCTAGCTACGAGTTTGCGGAATTCAGGGTCTCAGACGCGTCGTGTATGCAGCACAAAAAACGTCTAGACTCTGGACACGGTTATTACAAATTTACCAACTGGAAAAATGGATGCGTGCTACATAAGCCGGCCAAATGATCGGCACTAGCGCCAATGGAACATTCAACATTAGCTAAAAGAGAGATCAAATGCAGAAATTTTGGTGTCGAGGGTGGAAACTTGCCCGAAGCCTCGCCAATGAAAACAGAGAGTGCGGCTCCTAAGGTTTGGAAGGAGGTAATATAGGATGGGTCAGAATAGTCTAGGGACCAAAGGCCCATCGTCGCTAGTGCGAAACACTCACCTACCCTGGTAATAGTCAGGCCGACGTAAATTTCTCGTTCATTGATAGATCCTTGAAGTCTTGACAAGAGCGGAGCGACGACAGGGCCCGGCTGGCCTGCATTTCCCCGAAGTGATTGCCGAGGCGGATGCAGATTTCTTTCGCTTCGGAATAAGACGATATGGCTCGGTCATACCGTGATTGACGATGGTAAACCTCGCCCAGGCGGAACAATGCCTTGGCTTGACCCGCACCATGACCGACGCGCGCGTAGAGCTGTTGCGCTTCGTTGTAGTACGATTCTGCTTGGTCGCCCTTCATTTGGCGGCAGTAGACTGCTCCCAAGGCGTACAAGGCATCTGCTCGACTTTTGTCATTGCCGTTGCGAGTGTAGATTTCTAGTGCTTCGCTGTAGGATGATGCGGCTTGTTCGTAGTGGGATCGACCGCGGTAGACTTCTCCCAACCTGTACAAGGAAGTCGCTTGACCCTCGTCAAAGATGTTGCGAGCAGAGATTTTTTGTGCTTCTGTATGAAATACTTCGGCATCGATGGTGTTGGATCGATCGCGATAGAGATCCCTTAATTCACCCAAGGCATTCACTTCCTCGTCTGCCTTGCCAATGCGGGCGAAGATCTCTTGTGCTTCCGTGTAGTACGACGTGGCTTGATCGTACTCGGATTGACGGCGGTAGAGCTGTCCCAGCCTGTATAAAGCATTTGCTTGACCGTTCTCATCACCGATGTGGGAGTAAATTTCATAGGCTTGGGCGTAGAATGGTGTGGCTAGGTTGTGTAGAGATTGGCCGCAGTAGACCTCTCCCATGCGGTACAAGGCCTTTGCTTGATCCGCACCATTCGCTTGAACCTCGTCAAATAATTTGCGAGCAGAGATTTTTCGTGCTTCAGCATGAAATCCTTCGGGATCGATGTTGTTGGATGGATCGTAATAGAGATCTCTTAGTTCACACAAGACATTCACTTCCTTGTCTGCCTTGCCAATGCGGGCGAAGATCTCTTGTGCTTCCATGTAGGACGCCGTGGCCTGATCGCACTTGGATTGACAGCGATAGATCTGTCCCAAGCGGTACGAAGCAGTTGCTTGACCGTCTTCCTGACCGATGCGGGTGTAGATTTAATGCGCTTCAATGTAAAAAGATGTGGCTTGGTCATACTGGGATTGGTGGCTGTAGACCTCCCCCAGGCCGCACAAAGCATTTGCTTGTCCGTTTGGATGACCGATACCGGAGTAAATTGTATGCGCATGGGTGTAGGACAATGTAGCCTGGTTGAACTTGGATCGATACTGGTAGATTTGTCCTAGGTGGCACAAGGCGTTTGCTTGACCCGTACCGTGCCCGATGCGTTTGTAGAGCTGTTGCGCCTTGTTGTACGACGCTTCCGCCTGGCTGTCCTTGTACTGAAGGTGGTAGACTGCTCCCAAACCAGACAAGGCATCTGCTTGACCGTTGTCATTGCCGATGCGAGTGTAGATTTCCTGCCCTTCGCTGTAGGACGATCCGGCATGGTCGTACTTGGACTGACGACTGTAGACCTCTCCTAGACCACACAAGACATTTGCTCGGCCTTCGTCATTGTTGAGGAGAGAGTAGATTTCAAGTGCTTCACTGTAACACGATCCGGCTGCGGTGTATGTGAACTGACGGCAGTGGACCTCTCCTAGGCTGCACAAAATATCCGCCCGACTTTCTTCATTACCGACTTGAGTGTATATCTCCAACGCTTCATTGTAGAACGATGCGGCTTGGGTGTACTTGGATTGGTGGCGGTAGACCTCCCCCAGGCCGTACGAAGCAGTTGCTTGACCGTTTTTATGCCCTATGCGGGAGTGAATCTCATGCGCTTGGGTGTAGAGCAATGCAGCCTTGTTGTACTGGGATTGACTACTGTAGGCCTCTCCTAGACAGTTCAAGGTAGCCGCTTCACCCTCGCTGGTGCCAATGCGAACGTAGATTGCTTTTGCTGAGCCCAAGGTCGATACCGATTCGGTATATTTGGCTTGACCAAGGTAAGCCTTCCCCAGTCCGTACATGGCGTTTGCTTGTCCCCACTCGTTGCCGATGCGGCTGTGGAGCTCTAAAGCTTGGGTGCATATTGATTCAGCTTCAGAGCATCTTTCTCCGTCGCAAAACACCCCGCCTAAGCCGCATAGTGCTTGGGCTCGACCCACATCATCCCCAATGCGAGCGCAGATGCTCTCGGCTGCTTTGAACGCCTTTTCGGCTTCCGTCCAACTAGATTCTACGTGGTAAACGCTTCCAAGCCCCTGAAGCGTGTTGGCCCGGCCATGCCCATTGCCGAAGCGAGCATAGATCTCGAGCGATTGGCTAAATGCTTCTTTGGATCGGTTGTAGTCGGATCGAACGCGATAGATGTGACCCAGTCCGCACAATGTGCTCGCTCGACCTTGGTCATCATCAAGGGCGTCGAAGATGCTCTGCGCACTCCTAAACGCCTCTTCGGCTTCGCTGATTTGGGATTGAAGATGGTAGACCTCTCCCAGCCCACGAAGCGTGCTCGCTTGACCCATGCTATCACCGACGAGAGTGTACGCGTCGTGCGCACTGATGTAAAACTGCTTCGCCATCGGATACTTACACTGGGCGGCTGACACGCTTCCCAGTCCGTACAAGCCGTCGGCCCTTTCCTTCCAGTCCTCTTCGCCGGTCGCACTGTACGCTACCTGTTGGAACAGCGTGACGGCCTCAGTGTAGCGAGCATGCAAGTGGTGCGTGCGGCCCATTTGTAAGAGGAGTCGATGGCTTACGACTTTGGAGTTCGCCTGCGTCCCGCCGATGGGCGGGATTGACGGCTGAAAGAGAGTAGATAAGACAGCGCAATATGCAAACGGCTGTCAGACTCACCACCCATTTAACCTCGTTACAGCATCTAGAAATGCTGGGCCGCTCTCGTGGGTCGAACGCCCAACAATCCGTCATCAAGCTGCAGAGCGTACCGATTTGCGATAGATGCTCGTCTTCATCAGCCGAAGGCACTTCGCCCGCAATCACCCTTAGCGTAATAGCCGCCCCCGAGTCAAGGTCCGAGAACGGAAGCTTATTCGTCATGATCTGTCGAGAAGTCCATTGTGGTGAGTTAGTGAGCATTATCCGAGTTCGAAGGCTCTCGAAACAACATACTTCCCAGCACACCCATCCAGCTGACCAGATATCGCTCGATAAACCGGGGGGATTCCCATTCACAACCTCGGGGGGTGCCCAACGAAGAGACCAAGCAGGTCCAGTCAGGGTTAGCTGATTTCCGGTAGCAACCACGTTTATTTGGTGACAGTCTTCAGTTCTGGTGGGATCGTCGACCGGACCTCGTTCGCTCCCCTCGGTCACGCCTTCGCCTCCCGACTCTCTAACGACACGAGCGGAGCCAAAATCGGTAATAACTGCTCGATATGAAGAACTGACGAGAATATTGAGCTGTCATCGTTGAGGTCAGGAGTGAAATGACAAGTGACGTTCCATCACTTAACGCACCGACTTGAGATCGCCGTGGCAAATCGGCGGTTGGCGAGTGTGAAGATACTGGAGCCCTTCGAAAGTATCTTGAACCTGTTATAAATGCGCTTTGGGCCCATTGCGATTCTCCTTCTTACCAAAGGGTTACTTACAAGCGAAATGCGTTCGGGAACTTCCCTCTTTCCCGCGGCAAGAAATTCGCTCACGTTGCCGTTCGGCTCATATCCCAAAATCATCCAAGCCTTTCCGTTGTCGAGGCCTTCGACAAACCCCAGGAAGCGGACAATGTTCTCATGACGCAGCCCGGCCATCATTTCGACCTCATGAACAAAACTCTAGCAGGAGGCAGTGAGTGTCTAATAACGGTCGGGAAGTATTGATCTTCTTACATTGAAAAACATATGCAAATCCATGTCCCGGTGAAATTGAAGCTTCTTCACTGCCACTGCCTCCTTACGACTCCATACTCGTCGTTTAAACATCGCCTGGACGACTTCGGCTTTGCCACCGACTTTTGGCTTCCCCGAAGGGGTAATACTGATTGCCCTTGGATTTGCTCGGAATCTCGACAGTTTGTCCAGTCGCTCTCGCTGCAGATTATCGAACGTCATCAAGCGGCCCGACCACCTACGCCTCGGAAAGGAGAGTAGGACCCACTGCCGAAAGCTTTTTCGTGTTTCTATTGTCGATGACTACTTCTTCCTCATCTTGCTGATTATTGGCGGAGTCGTCTTCGTCAGCGCTGTGGTCGCTAATTGAGGTTAGCAGCCTAGGCGGAGGCTCTTGTGGGTGCCGATCTTGGAGCGGTTTCAGGAGCTTGGAGACCACACCTTGCATCGGAGAAGATCTTGGAAGTAATGCTGGGTCAAGAGTAAGTGGTCCTAGACGGAGAAAGGTGTCGCCTTGCTGCCAATGGGAGGCGTAAAAGTCGCAGGTGAAACGTCGACATGCTAGCTTGATATACCACGTCCACGACCCATTTTCGACTCCAGCGCAAAAAAGGCGCAGCAGACAGTCAATTAGCACACTTTATGCAAACCCCGAGGCACGGCTCAGTTTCACCAAGGCCGTCCGTCATTGCCTCCCCCACCCTCGATCGCACAGCGCCCAAAACGACGTTTTCTTACGAAAACATTGAATCCAAACAAAGGCCCAGTCGACCTGCCTTATAATTCGGCAGGTAGAGGCAAGGTTTTCCGGCTCAAGTTGGGTGTGGCCTGGTGTTCGGTGTATGCATGGAAGGCCGCATGTGTGCACCGCGGATTTCTTGAACACCGCCTCCTCCTAAAGCACGGATGTCGCCAGACGCCCCACGCCGGCCCCGCTCGCTGCTGCGCAGGTGAGGGCAATCAAGCAATCGACACCGAGGGTTGGGGATTTTGGGCAGTAGGAAGCTAGCGAGCGCGCGAGCCGGCCCGATCCGAACGCGTAAACAATCGTAGCGACGCACACGCCAGTCCCTGACTCGCGAAAAGCAGCCAAGCCAAATAGCGTGCACGCTTAAGTGATCTTGGAACGTTGTCCGGAAAAAATTCAAAGGCTATAAAGCATTAACCCATAGAGTGGCGGGCAAGAGCTGGACTGAGGTGACTAATAAGCGCAGGTGGAGAGCGGAGCTTATTTTAGCGAATGTGTACAGGTTCAACGGACTCATACATACTGTTCTAAGTTTAAAATTTAATACCGTGCCACGATCGAGCATAGCACGCACAGGGACGATGGGCGGTGTATGTGGTCGCCTTCCTGTATTCAGCGCAACGCTGGAGACAGAACTCTTTCGAAAGCTTATGCGGCGAAGCACGCTCATAGAATCCGTCTTGCTGCTCCTCTTCTGCGTGAATACGATCAGCTTTCAAATCATAACGCGTGACATGCTGCTTGACTACCCGAGCTTTCTCTCTCTCGGTTTTAATTTGATGTCAGATTACAGGACTACTACCAAGACGGGAAACCGGCAATGCATACGATCATTGCCACCCTGAGTCAAATCACCGCCCCATCGACCTTATTGTATTTACTCGGGCGCCTAGTCCAGCCGACGCCTCGTCTGAAAGAGCGACCAAACAATTACATCCGAAGGGAATTGACACCCGCGCAACACCGGCTGGACGTCAATGAGCGGTAAGTGGCCAGGAAACGATTCAGACTTGTCAAGCTGACCGTACGACCAAAGCTGCCCCGTCAAACTTGACATCCAAGCATCGCCAATTTCCCTCATGAAACGAAGACACGATATTGCAACACAACTGGAACTACGCCTTATCGCTTTCTCCTTCCACCGTTCTCGCATCCATCTCGCTCTCGTGCTGCCTGAGTAGCTTTCCCCACCTGCGCCTCATCATACCGCTTCTCTCAATCCTTTTGGGCGTCGCTTTCGCAAGACGTGCAACTCCTCCAACTTTTGTCGGATCTTTTCCTCTTCCTGCCTCGACATCTCCACTTCCTTCTCCGCGTAAGTCGCGCCCGCTCCTTCTCAGCGGCCTTGCGCTTCTCTTCCAACCTCACCCGCTCTTCCTCCTCTAGATCAGTATCCCCGGGTCGTCTTTGCGCTCGTCGTCGTTCACCTCAGGAACGCCGGCAGAGCTTGCGGCGAGGCCCTTGCCGAGTCTTCGATTTCCTTGGGGTCTGCAAGCACGTCGGCCATGCGTGGCATAGTTGCTTCGATGGATTCTTGTTGTAGAAGCGGGATCTGCAGCACAGCGCCGAGTGATCGGGCGGGCGTATCATAGTCTTTCATGACCAAACGGAGGGTTAGACGATAGATGATCTGATGCTAGCCATTCTACGCACCTATGCGCGGCGCTTTCAATCTTCTTGAACACCGCCTGAGCGTGTGGACTAGAAGCTCCTCGGGCTGCATCTTCGACCGAAGGGACGTAAGCGCAATGTTGTTGCTTCCTCATCGGAGATGCTCCCCAATCTTGTCGAGACATCTGAACCACAAAGAGCACCGGGTGCTAAGCAAGGGTTTAAATCGACAGAGGAAGCGGCCACATACCATTTATCTGACGTTCAATTTCGGACATGTGGTCCACGAGCTTCTGCGGCGTCGTCTTCATCGAGCACACCATAGTCCGTGTCTGTGATGCACCCAGCAATAGCTTCCGCATCAGAAATTCACAGCCTGTATCACCGAGACCCGTAAGTTTGATTTTTAATTATGATTTCGGGCAGACACATACGTTCTGCACCATGATCACCCGGATGTCCACGTCGAGCTGGGACAACGCTGCACCCTTGAGCGCAACTGATTCAAATTCCACTTGGAACAAGTTTGGGATCTGCAGCGACTCTGTGAATCCTGGGGTTTCGGACCTCTGTGGCACGACGATGGCATCTGCTGCCTGCTGCTAGGAACCGCCGCCACTGGTTTAGCGCCTCGCATACAAAGAATGTGTGAGAACGAGACAACGTACTTCGAGGGTAGATAGCACCACGTAGTCTCTCTAATAGTTCCCCTATCTCTGCTCGCTTGTCAAAGAATACCCGCTGTCGCCAACAAAGGGCAACCGCGACAACGCCCACCAGAGCATTCGCCCGGAGTCGAACGATGCGACGCGGTACGCTAAGCTTAGCTAGTAGCGTAACAACATCGTGAACTTCAAGCGAGTCGGCTAGACGATGATAGTCTTGTTCGCCGGTAGCACTTCCTAACGTCAAATGGGAAGGTCGGTCCAAACCTCAATGATCATCCGTGTCAGGGTTCCTCCCTTCAGTCTCTCAACTTACCAGCACAGCACCCAACTCGATCGGCCTCCTGACTTTCTCCAACCTCAACGCCTCCGCAAGCTTATCTGAAGTATGCAAGATCAAACGAACACTGGACTGTGGCTGAGGTTGCTTGCCCTTCCGCAAGATTTGCTCGAGCGCGTTGGTGCACACGACACTCGACTGAAAGTCCTCCTTATTCGACTACTTCCGCCGGCATATGTTGGAGTAGACAGCTTGTAAGCTGGTGGTGCAGGTGTCTCGTATTCGCTTGGGAGGGTGGTGGTGAGCAGGGGAAAGGAGACGGGGTGGTCATGGAGGGTTTGGCGCCTGTTGGTGATCACGTGTTTTGGTTTGTTCCTTGGAAGGTCTCCGACACCCCATAAGGGTCTTACGTATTCAGTCTGGCCCCGGGAGACTACGATGTGTGAAAGGAATATAGTATCGCAACACAATCCTTCCCATCTAGGTCTTTGCCATGACAAAATCGTCTGCAGTCCAGTTGAAATGAACCCAATCTGACTCGCCACTCAGGTCCAATAGGGACCAGCTCAAAAACCAAACATCTCGGAGGCATTTCTAGTCGACGCGTCCATGACGCGCCAGAGGGGGCCCTCGAGACCCTAAGTGATTTCCCCATCGTCGCCGTCAAATCAGACGATGCGAGTGACTGAGTCGTCAGTGTCCAGGGAGCGGAACGGTCGCAGTGCCGACCAACACGTCCTCGCGCTGCTCACTCACCCCCTCTCGAACCCGTCTCGCCGAGTAAGCGGCCCACGTTTGAACGATTAGACTTACCGGACTCGGTTCGGTGCGCCCAAAGCTGAAAAGAACACAGCCGCGAAGCTTCAAGCAGCTATGGAGCCGAGAAAAGGAAACGGTAGTGAGAGATGGAAATAGTGAACCGGAAGGGGATAGTCGTTGCCGGGTAAAGTTGCTACTCTTCAATCGGGACTTGACAAGCTAAGATAGTACGCTGCTTCCTTCTTTCGGCAGTGGCACCAACATTCACTAGTGCCACGGATGCCGCGAAACCCGATTCTGAAATTCATAAAGGTGGGCTGCGTTGGAGAACGTCGCCGGAGGGAAGCGACAGCGAACCTGTATTCAATCCTGTGCATACTTCTTTTTGCCATGATTACCAACATCCATCATTAAGGCTATGAATGCCCCAGCAACCGATTCTGAAAGACATAATAAACGTGAGCTGCTGTTGGAGAACGTATCGGAGGGAGGCGACCTTGTATTCAATCATATGTTTCGTGGACGCCAGTCGCCAAACAGGCGAGTGGACCCTCTTCCTCGGCCCGCAAATCAGGCGAAGCTATTATTTACCCGGACGCCTGGCTCGCTGCCGCCTCGTAGGGAAGAGCAACTAAACAATTAATTACATTCGAGCGAAGAAAGCGGAATTGACGCTCGGGCAAAGACCGGCCTGTGGGACCGTCTAAGCAACAATAAACGGGACTACATGGAAGAATCCACAAAATGATTTCAATGTACGAAGTTCAGCATTCAATCGGAGCCTCGCTGGTTTCCCTCAAGAGAACATTGAAATGGAGACGCGATGTGCCAAGCCAACTCGAACTACGCTTCCAATATTTGCCTCGTCCCTCTCCCACCGTTCTCGCGTTCTCAACTCGACCTCCCGATCTCTTGTCGCCTTAGCAGCTTCCTCCACTTGCGCTTCATCATATTGCTTCCCACAATCCTTTCGAGGACCGGTCTCAGGCGGGACGTGCGACTCCTCAAACTTCCGTGCTCTTCCTGCCCCAACGTCCCCGCTTCCTCTTCATCTCCTTCGCTCGTGCCCTTGCTCGTTCCTCCTCCTCTGCCTTGCGCCTCTCTTCTAACCTCACACACTCTTTCCCCTCCTTCTGCTCCTCAATGAGTATTTCCGACTCGTTCTTGAGCTTGTCGTCTCCACGTCAGGCACGCCGGCATTCATTGCCTCTTCGATCTCCTTATGGTCTACGAGCACGTCACCCATCCGCTCCTTGGTGGGTTCGATCGGTTCTTGTTATAGTAGCGGGTTTTGTAGTAGTACAACGCGGAGTGTTCGAGCAGATGTATCATAGGTCTTCATGATATGAAATGAAATTAGTCACATGTGGTTAAGTGCTTGTCATTCCACACACACCTCGACTTCGGTGGCGGCGCTTTCGATCTTGTTCGACACTGTCTGTAGGGTTTACGGCGTGTTGACCCTCTTAGCCAATAGCTCCTCGACCTGCTTCTTGACCGAAGGTACGTAAGCACAGTGTTTTTGCTTCCTCATCGTAAATGTTCCCCAATCTTGTCGAGACGCCTGAAACGCAGCAGCACAAGACAATAAGTAAGGAACGAGAGTGGCAGATAAGGTGCCCAAGTGCAGTACTCTTGTATCTGGCGTTCGATTTCGGGTATCTGGTTCGCAAGCCTTTGCAGAGTCGTCTTCATCTAAAGCGAACCAAAGTCCACCTCAGTGATGTTTTCGGCACTAGCTTCTGCATCGACCAGCTTGACGAACTGCACAGCCTGCATCAACAAGCCTCGTGAGCCTCAACACAATAGTAGCGTGTCGGGCCAAAGACCTACGTTCCTGTTTGGTCACCGCCCCTGCGTCACGTTCTAAGTGAATCGACACCACGTCCGCATCGAGCTGGGACAACTTCGCGCCCTTGAGTACAAACGATTCGAGTTCCGCTTGTAGCGACTGTCAGGTTTACAGTGATTCGGCAAATCCTGGTGCTTGGCACTATTGTCGGGAGATAATCGCGTCCGTTGCTTGCTGTAATGACGAACGTCCCCGCATTAGGGTCCCTTAGCATATAACGGATGGATTCTAACGAGAGCATGTACCTTGAAAATAGGTCAAACCACTTAGTCTCCTTTATACTACGCCAATGTCTGCTCGCTCGTCAAAGAGGACCCGTCGCCTCCGAAGCTTGGCAACTGCGACGAGACCCACCAGCGGCTGCCCCACCACGAACGACGCAGCGCGGTATGCTAAGCTCAGCTGGTAGTGTATTGACGCAGTGGACTTGAAGCACTACGGTACCGCGATGAGAGCCCTGTTCGCTGCCAACTCTTCCTGCGGGTGAAGCAAACCAAGAGCACCAGTCCAAATATCAATTCGCCATGCAACGAAGAACCCATGCCCCACCGGCATCAAAACTCACCAGCGCAGCGCCCAACTCGATCGTCCTCCCAACCTTATCCCACTTCAACACCTCCACAAGCCTATCCGAAGCATGCAAGACCAAATGATTGCTGGACTGTGGTTGCGGTCGCTTGCCCTTCCTCATGATGTGTTCTGAGGCGTTGGTCCATCACCTGGTGATTGACTGAAACCCCTCCGAATTCAATTGTTTCTGCCAAAATACGTCGGATTATAGGGATAATACGCGCGGCGGTGTGGTGTCTTGTATTCGTTCGGGAAAGTGGTGGTGAGGAAGGAGGAGTCGGGTGGGCTGGTCATGGAAGTGAGCGGGGTTTGGCGGGTTGATCACGTGTTTTGGTTGTACGCAGGGGCGTCCACATACGAATTCGCAGAGCTTAGGAGCTCAGGCGCCATGCGTGTTCAACATAGAAAGATGCCTGGAAAACAGAGATAACAAATTCACCTTCTAGAGAAATACGGTATGGTACATCAGCCGGTCAAAGGATAGGCATCAGCACCGACGGGACATCGAATATTAGTGAGAGGAGAAGTAGGATGCAAACATTTTGACACCAAAACCGGAGACTGGCCGAAGCCTCGTTAATGGGGACAGGGAGTGCGGAACCTACGGTATGGGTGGAAGGTGGAAGGGGTGGGTAAATCCGGTTGAGGGATCCAAAGTCCATCGTCGCCAGTGCACTCGCTTCACC
>WSUI01000951.1:0-13739 GCA_019633595.1 Tulasnella sp. UAMH 9824
CAATGGTATAGGTATCAAGGGTCTCAGACTTGATGATTCCTATGAACAGGGTGCGACAGGATGCTCGCTGGCTTTGCTCTGTCGGAACGAAGTCGTCCGAGTGCGCGGGTGGGGGTGGGAGGTGCTGCAACCTTGACGTATGCAAGATATCGGGCTCTTGGAAGCCATGAGCTGTGGGCCAGCGATATTGTCTTAATGGCGTTCAAATAATAGTTGCCGGGGGTAAGAGCAAGGTGGACTCGAATGATTTCTTCCAAGATCTCCGGGGGAAGTTGAAGAATGTAGCAGGGCTGAGGCTCTAAAAAATCATTTCAACAATGTAAGATAGTGTCCCTGTTTCAGTTCAGCAACACGTACTGTTTGTTTCCGGGTCGTTCCATACTGTTGCTACGGGGACTTGCCAGACACTTCGAGATAACACTTTGAGTTTTCGTAAGATCCTCGTCGGGGAGGTGATAGCTTGCATCTCTCGCTGAATTATGAGGCTATAACAGTGCAAGAGCCATGGGGTTCTCGTGACTGTTCTGCGGAGAGCGATGCAGATACGTGGGCACCGTTCCTGAGAGTTCTAATCAAACAAGCCACAACAGCGATGTGCAACAGACCATCATCACAGAAGGCAAGCTGGTTTGCCGAAGACCGCTTTGCCCCCGAACAAAATGGAGCTCACAACTGGGAATGCAATTGGTGGCGGCGAGCCGAGACAGCTCCACTTTCTACGGGTTTGTGACGCTGTGACATCACCTCCGGGCGTACGGACCGCAGATCCGGTAATCTGCTCCTACACCTCCGCGAGCATACAGACCGCCCGGGTTCGTTCGCTCTGGGCGAGGCGGGACACCCGTGGCCAGCTAGCAGCGCGCTGAGAGGCCGCCACCACTGATTTAGCTACTTCTCTTCAGTTGCTCTGTTTGAAATATCTTTCGCTGTTCAATAGCTATGTCGACTTTACCGAGTCCGTAGCCGAATTTGGTATGGTAGACCGGCATAACATTCTGGAGCGTCATTTTGTGCCATTGCACGGAGTATCTCCGAGAGAAGGTGAATGTAGCCTTTTGGCAGACGGCCAATGACATAGTCATGTTCTCACTGACAAGGACCAATGGGACCAGGACAACGTATCGGTTCACCCGGTCATGGACGATTACAGCAAAGGGCCCGCGATCTTATCCTGGTAGCTGTGTCAAGCTGCTCGGCTTGCTGCTGTATATGTGACGCCCACTCTCTTTGTTTGAAGTGGCACCTCAAGTGGAGGTCACATGACCCCGACCGCAAAAGGCACAGGAAGTAATACAGTAACATCCAACAGGGGGCGCATTCATAGGACTTCAACATATGTTTGACATTCGTTACATAGATTAGATTCCGAGAATGCCAGAGGTATCGCGAGGGAAGGACGTGTGAAGAGCCTAAACATTGTCTGGTAAATGGGCGTGGTTAGCCGCGACTTGAACGCGTTTCTGCAGATCGGGATACACATACTCGCCGCGTCACAAAGAGCTGGTAGGTATGACTCGAGCAAAGTCCAGCAGCTCCGGCCTCTCCTCCAGGTCCTGAATCAGTTCCAACATCCTAGCGCAAGCCTTGCCCATTGGAAGGCCCGTTCTTGCATAGATTTCGCAGGCATTCATACAAGCCACCCTCCCATCTTCAAACTTCCGTTGCGTACCGAACACCGCTATTAGTCCCTCCAAAGCTTTTGCTTCACCGCCGTCGTCGTCGGCAAGGCCAGCGAATGTAGTCCGCGCTTGAGCGAAACATTCTTCTGCATCGTCAATCTGATCCTGACGAAGGTACAGCATTCCAAGACATAGCAATTCTCCAGCTTCGTGACGAGCGTCGCCTATGCTTGAGTATAAGGCTTGAGCGAGGCGATAACATTCCTCTGCTTCGGCGTACATGCCTAGAGAGAAGTGGATGTCGCGCGCCGCGGCGATCGTGAGATGCATCTTGACCACTCCGGGCAAGTGCAGGTTCCGCTTGAGTAAGCGCGTCCGCCTCTTCGATGGATTTTGACTGAGACTTAAAGATTTCCGACAAAATTAACGCAGCAGCCGCCTGGCCTTGATCATCATCCAAGCTGGTCCAAACGGCGAGGGCTTCCGTGAGAGCCTCCTCAGCCTCGGGGTATCGGTGCCAAGCATGTTGGGCTTGTCCGAGCGCTACTAGTGTTTTGGCTCTGTCGTCGCCATTATCGGCTCGTTCATAGGCAACTAGAGCTCGACGGTACAACGTTTCCGCCTCCTCGTTTCTACCCTGGTCCTGAAGAAGCATTCCGAGAAAACGCAATACGTTTGCTGTACCAAGGTGCTCGCCAAAGCGAACGTATAGATCATAGGCGGCGTTGAAAGCCTTCTCTGCCTCCTGCGTCCTGGATCCAAGTAGATAAGTATCCCCCAGGGAGGCCAGGGCGTTCGCGATACCGAGGGGAGTGCCAATGCGGGATTGGATCTCGTGTGCTTCCATAAATGCCGCTTCCGCCTCGCAAAGATTTGATCGATCCTGATAGATCTTTCCCAGATCGATCAACACATTTGCAAGGCCAGTCTCGTTACCGATGCGAGAGTGGATCTTGTGCGCCTCCTTGAAAGCGCTCTCAGCCTCCTGATCCCTCGACCAAACGCGGTATATCTGTCCCAGACCCTCTAACGCGTTCGCCGTCCCGTAATCGTGGCCGATGCGAGAGTAGATCTTTAGAGCTTCTTGAAAAGCTTTTTCCGCCTCATAATACCTCGACTGATGACGGTACGTCGTCCCCAGACCGTTCAACGTGTTCGCCACACCCGGTTGGTTACCGATCCCAGAATTAATCTGGTGTGCTTTCTTGAAGGCCCTCTCTGCCTCTTGAAATCTACACTGGCCTTTGTAGGTCGCTCCTAGATCTTGTAACGCGTTTGCTGCACCCAGTAAATGGTCGATAGCAGAATGGATCTCGTGTGCTTTCATCAAAGCCTCTTCCGCCTGTTGATATTTCGAGTGCGCTCGGTACATCCTTCCCAGACCGAGCAAAGCGTTTGCCGCGCCATGGCCGATACGGGACTGAATCTCGTACGCTTCCATGAAAGACTTCTACGCCTCTTGATCTCTCGACTGACTCACGTAGGTTTCTCCAAGATTTTGCAACGCGGCCGCCTCCCCCGCATCATTACCGATTTGAGAGGAGATTTTTTGCGCTTCCCTGAAGGCTTTTTCGGCCTCCTGATACCTCGACCGGTCACCATGAATTTGTCCTAGACCTCGCAACGCATCTGCCGTCCCCTCACTGTTGCTGATGCAAGAGTGGATCTATATAGGCTTTATTAAAAGCGTTCTCTGCCTCCTGATGACTCGATCGAGCACAGTAGGCCTCTCCCAGACCTTGCAACGCGTTCGCCACACCCAGGTCATCACCGATACGAGAGTGAATCTCGTGCGCCTCCTCGAAAGCCCTCTCTGCCTCTTCATTCCTTGAGCGAGCGCGGTATAAGTGTCCCAGGCCTTGCAATGCATTCGCCACACCCCGATCGTCGCCGACGCGAGAGTGGATCTCGTGTGCCTCCTTAAAAGCCTTCTCTCCTTCTTCCAGACATTAGCCGGTAGGTCTCTCCGAGGCCGAGCATCGCGGTTGCCGCGTTGTGGTCGGTGCCGATGTGAGAGTAGATCTGGTGTGCCTTTCTCCAAGCTGCTTCCGCCTCCGGATACCTCGACCGCGCACGGTACACCTCCCCCAGACTGCCCAGTGTTCCTGCAATACCCAAATCACTGCCGATACGAGAGTATAACTCGTTTGCTCCTTTTAAAATCTTCTCCGCCTCTCCATAGTTTGACAGCGCACGGTAAACATCTCCCAAACCCTGCAGGGCGTTTGCCGCACCCGAATCGTGGCCGATACGAGATTCAATTTCGTACGCTTGTTTGTAGGCCTTCTCTGCCTTCTCATGGCTCGATCGAGCACGGTACATCTCTCCCAGACCGTGCAACGCGTTCGCCGCACCCATGTCTTCGCCCATACGAGAGTCAATCTCGTAGGCCTCTCTAAAAGCCTTCTCCGCCTCTTCATACCTCGAATAAATGTGGTATATTTTCCCCAAACCATGTAAGGCGTTTGCCGCTCCCACGTCGTTGCCGATACGAACATGGATAGTGTACGCTTCCTTGAAAGCCTTTTCCCCTTCTTGGAAGTTCGATCGATCGCCGTAAACCCCTCCCAGGCCGTACAACGCGTGTGGGGTACCGCTATCATTGCCGATCCGAGAGTTGATTTCGTGCGACTTTCTCCAAGCCTCTTCTGCCTCTTGATTTTTCGACTGAGCGCGGTATGTCTCTCCCAGACCACCCAATGCCTGGGCTTCGATTTTATGATTTTCGGTTCGAGAGGCAACCTCGACCGCTGATAAAAAGTGAGACTGGGCCGTTTCGACTTTGTCCTGGATGAGATACATTGTTCCTAGCTCATACAATAAGGCCGCAGACTGCACTTTTGTGTCCCCGGTGGTAGATTTGGAAGGCGCTGTAGATGGCTGGGGCACTACTTATTGAGCGGCTCGTAATGTGGTCCATCAAGCACTCACCATGAAGCGGACCTTTCGCCAAAACGTGGATGCATCTATCCTTTTGGCAGGCTTCAAAACCCAACATTCGGAGATCAGGCTACATAGCGCTAAGATTGGAGACAGCTGCGCATCACCACGAATTTCCGGCAATCTGACAAAGATTACGCGATATATAAACTGCGGATCCGTGAGCTCTTCAAATGGTAATTTTCCGGTCATGATCTGATCCAGCGTAAGGTCAGCTACGACAAGCATGCTATGTCTGCGCTCGACTTACTTCCCAGCATATCCACCCTACAGCCCACATATCACTAGACGTGCCTTGCATCCCTTCGCCGAGCACCTCGGGAGCTGTCCATCTCAATGTAGAGATTGGACCCGTCAAAGTGAGCTCTAACGTCGTTCCAGTGGATTTGACTTTTGGAGGTGTCAACCCTTCGACTGCATCATCTCGAACCGCTGGAACGCGTCCTTCGGGGTGAGTGTCGTCGTTGGCTACATCGGCGCTTTCTTGAATCCTTGCTGATCCAAAGTCGGTGATCATGGCATGGTTGGATGAGCTGACAAGAATGTTCAGCTGAGTGGCAGGTTAATTCGTGTGGGAGATCTGGGTCGTCGGTTCACAAACTCACCGACTTCAGGTCGCTATGGCAGATCGGGGGATTCCTGGTATGTAAGTATTCCACCCCATTGGCAACGTCCTTGATCTAGCCCCATGTTTTGATTAGATAGATTGTGTTTGATAAGAATCGATGTAACCACTAACGAAATTCGTTCTGGAATCTCCCACTCTCCAGAACGCAAAAACTCCCGAACGTTTCCATTTGGTTCCCATCGTAAGAGGATCCAAGCGTCACCCTTCTCAATATCCTCGACAAAACAAAATAGGTTAACCACGTTTGGGTGGGAAAGAGTCGCTATTATACTGAGCTCGTTGACGAATGACTAATGGAGGATAATCTGAAAGGCAACTTGGGTCGTGGTTGGCAACGATTCTACCTTGAAAAACTTTGCCAACTGTTCGACATCCGCACGGTCCCATTCGTAATTCTTTATTGCCAAGTTTAGCTCGAGGAGGCTTTTCAAGAGTTGTTCAGGGAGCCAGGTGGCGACATCTTCGTGAGGAATGATGGTCCCGATGCTGATGCTGGCCTGCCCGCCCCTCGCGCATGGATTGGTTTCCGTCATTTTGATCCTTTTAGGGTCGATCCGGAGCCCCCGCATTCCGTTGAGGATCTCCCGCTTCACGCCTAATTTTAAGTACCTTTCCCACATTCGGTACGTGCCAGGTGGGTGACTTACGGCCTTATGAAAAGGGTCCTGAGGTTCTCTGAGCAGGGATGTCAGGCCGTCCGCCATGCTAAAAATGTCGGATATGATTTAATAGAGTGAGTGAGAGGGCAGAAGGTAGTGTCTGGAGAAGGACACGAAGAGAACGATTCTCGAGGGTGAGATTGGCTTGAGGGTCGACGTTCGTCCCCTTTTGAAGGAAAAAAACACAACATATTGATTCACTCATACCCACGATCTTGTATGAGCATTTTTTTTTCTCAGCAAAGGAGCCAATGCCACGCCTTAAGATGGATGTTGACGAGACTTCTTAGAACCACGGTCATCTCCGAGGTAGTCACCCTCCGAAATGGGAGGCATCGCCCACCAAAACCTGGGCGCCCTTCTCGGTGAGTCATTGGAGAGGTTTCTGCTTGAGCGGTGCCTCAGATCGTTGATGTTATCATGATCATGTATTACTCTTTTGGCAATGTCGGGAACGTCAACACGATGCAGAATGTGGGAAATGGATCTTTCCGATCTGAACCCACTCAACGCGTCACCTCACATGCGATTTCTCGGCGCTAGATTCGGTACCAAAGTTAAAGTGGGGCTTCGATCTGACTTTCGTGCTTTGGATCCGTTATTTTGGTACTTGCACGGGCACAGCGGCGTCGAAATATTGACGTTCCCAAAACGCATCTATCCGCAACTTGAAAGGCAGTACCGATTGATAGCCCACCAAAACCGAACGGAAAACGATGCTCTTCCAAGGGACTGTTCAGCTTTCCTCATAAGAATCAAACGGAATGGGGCATTAAAACAGGACGATTAGACAAGGGTTTGTAATATTACAAGCTTAGAAGGACTTCGAGGGAAAGCTCTCCCTCCAGGTGACACCCTCCCTGCCTCGAGATCCCGGTCCGTATGCAGCTGGTCTGCTTCATGCCATCATTATAATCTGTTAACCAAACCCTCACCCCATTCAAATCCGATGCTCCATATTGATCGCACAAGAGGGAGACCGGGAAGCAGCAGATAATGTAACCATATTCAATCAAACTGACAACCATTTACCACTAGCCGCAAGTGAGATCAGGATGAAAATAGTGGGAGTGGAGTAAAACTACCGTTATACTTTCATCCGTCCTGGATATGGTGGTAAATCCCAGTAAGTCCTAGAACAAGAGCTCAAACAACAATAATTCTACAAGAATCTTAACACAACTGCACAATCAAAATAATGAGAGAGGAAGAGTTAGAACAGAAAAGCGAACATCAGGCTTTTCTGAGGGAACAGTCAGCGCGAAGAGATGGTGGTAGGGAAAAGCGTTTGCATAAGACTAGATATATCCGGGCGCTGTTTTGCATCAAAGTACCAACAGCGGGGAAGGTCGTTCCGCAACCCAGGCAATGCTGGATGTGAGTCCAAAGAGATATCTTCAGGCAGTTGACTCATCAAGGTTTCGACGGAGCCGGGAGGATGGTTCTGCGCAATGGCCCAGAGTATCGTGGAATCTTTAGTGGCTTCGCGGTAAGGAACGCAGCCGGTCAATATCTTAAAATCAACCAGATCAATTTGAGAAACTTTGGAGGACAAAATTTCCTACCTCAAAGACCGTGCAGCCCCAAGCCCATACATCGCTTGCAAGCGTATGCTTAGCATCCTCCACTAAATTCAGCTCTGGGCTCATGTATCGCAAAGACCCTTTGATAGTCCGAGATGTGGTAAGGCCAGACGAAGCTCCCGATTCCTCTATAAAGGATGCCAAGCCAAAGTCACACAAGACGGCCTGAAGGCTGTTATTAATGAGAATATTCGTCTAGAGATGGGGTTAGTCGTGTTGTCCCTCTTTGGGAAGGAGAGGACCTTACCGGCTTTAAGTCCCCGTGACAGATGTGTGGATTGCGGCTATGGAGATAATCTATTCCTTCAGTGATATCCCGAATCTAGTGCGGCATGTTAGCTCTACTGAGACACCGTACAGGAAAGAAGACCTACAATATCTAGGCGCTTAAATATTCCAACCTGCGCCCTCTCCAGATATTGAGAGACGTTTCCGTTGGTCATCAATGGCGAGATAAATCGTGCGATTTCGTAGTTTTCGCTGAGATAGTAACCAATAAGCGGAAGAAGGTTGGGGTGATTCATTTTGGCCCAAATTCTGAGCTCTCTTGCAAGCCGCTAAAACCAGTTCGGTGAGCAATAAGAGTAGATATAAAGTAGCAAGAGTGCGAACCAAAGCTATGCGTTTGCGGACACCTCTTGTTTCCACTGTTCGAAGCTCTTTGACTGCAACGGGCGTCGGCCTTTCAGACGACTCGTCTAATGTAGCCAAAAGAACTTCTCCGTATCTACCGCATCCAACCTCGGTGCTATCCTTTATTGTCAATCGAGAAGGTGCGACAGAAAGGTGAGTGAGATCGTCAAGGACAGATTGCTTGGGAACAAACACTGGTTAGCGTTAGTGGGTCATCATAAAAAAAACCAGGTGCGCACCAGAATAGTTTCAGATATGTCTGAATTCGTTTCAGTGGGTATGGCGTCTTCGGAGTTACGCCCCTTCGCTTCGGTAGGGCTGGGGGTGGGACACACTTGTAAGGAACTGATATCCGGCGTGCCATGAGGTTGAAGCGGTGCCTGTGGAAGACCCTCGGGCGCTTGGGCTCCATGACCTTGATCGGTCGCTTCTTCTACTGACTCAAGCAACTTGCCTACATCAGGCATCGATGAGGTCGGAGTCGTAGCCGTAAAAGAGCGTTCCTCGTCAGTCCAAACGGTTGAAGAAGCCGTTTCGGTTCGACTTCGAGCCGAGAAGCGTGCAAGAGTGTATAAGGAAGGCTTGCGGATATATCCTCCGGATGCATTATCCTTCTCGCAAGTCCCTGCAGGAGAAGGGCCCGAAGCTGGCCTGAGTTGAATGGGTGTTGCCGGACGTAATGTTGGTAGTACTAGTGATGGTGAGTCTGGGTACTTAATATGACCTAGAGATATAAACAAGAAATAAGAAGCCGTGAGCAAGGTATCAATATGATGTGAGCTACAAATTTTGGGGTTCAGGGACGCTCACCGGAATTGAGCACGTGGATGATACTAGGATCCTCCGAATCCCCGTCTGTAAGTGATCCTCCTTTCAATACAAAGACTCGAGAACCCGAGGCGGCCATGGCGTGATCTGAACGAGCGTTGGGAGAAGGTCCCATATCCCCAAAATTGTACCATCGCGAGTCTGAGAAACAATGTGAGTTTATTAGCAGCTGAATAGAGGTGTCTAAATGCCTGCCAGAACATACGTGAGACCTTGAACGCGGCTAAATCGTCTAAATCCTTCCCGTCGACTCCTCGTCCACCAAAGATGTATATCACGTCGTCTACCAAAGCCGCTGCATGGCCGTCTCGCGGTGCAGGGATGAACCCGATACAAGGCAATTCTCGCCATGTGCGCGACGGGACGTCGAAGCACCATGTGTCGCTGAACCTAGAACGGCCGTCAGTTCCGCCAAACCTTACCGAAAATTGAGTGAGTTAGGCGTTTTAAAATACGAAGAGAGCATGGAAATACATGTAAATTTTGTCACTGTAGGTTACGCAGATGTGACCGGCTCGTGGACGGGGTACCTCTGATCTAGGGGCGGGTGTGTGCAGCTCCCAACGCGGGCGTGTTTTCACTAGAAAGATCGTTAGCAAAAGCGCTTACCGGTTCGCGGAAACGTCAACACGCACGAGACTCAAGGTCAAAGGACCATAAATCGTTGAAAAACTCTTCGTCGACCTGCCCACCAAAGACGAAGACCCGATTTCCGCGCATGGTAACAGCATGACCGTACCGTCCCTGAGGTGCCCGTCCAGACGTAGTCACCCTCTTCCACTCCCTTGTACCCACATTCAACAAGTATAGTGCATCATCTACCCTCTCGTCTGGGCTCCTCTCAGTATCCCCGCCCCAGACGATCAACAGGTTGCTGACCAACGCGCTCGCATGCCCAAACCTTGGTGGTGGGATCTGGCCCTTGGTTTCTATCAAAGCCACGGAGAAGTCGCTCGTCGAGAATGAGTACAAGTCGTTTCTGATTTGCTGGTTGACGAGACCGCCGAAGAGGAATAGTTCACCGCTGTCCGTTGAGATGGGAGGTAAGGAGTAACGGCACCGGGGAAAGGGTAATGGAGATTGAGTAAGCGGGCCAAGCGGGCGTATAAGAGTGGATCTTGGTTGGATGGCGAGATGACGTTCGGACCACGGGTAAGCTGAGCGACCTGACGTTGAGGTTTCAGGGCTCCCAGAAAATTGGTCCTGAGACTCTTCTTGCGATTGCTGCGAGGGAGGACCTCTGTTTCCCGATGGGTGCTGTCGGAACGCCTGCTTCAATTGCTGATTGGGAGGCGAGAGCTCTTGACCACGCAAGGACGAAATGTGGTGCTGTCGTGAGGGAGACCACCATGGCCGCGACCAACGCGATCCTCCTGCCGCTTCCCGCTGTGCCTTGGTTTGTGAGGACGAAGTAGAAGCGCCCGAGTGAGAGTCTTTGGTCTTTGCGGGGCGGTGAAACATTGAACCGATGGATAGTGACATGATGGCCGCAGGTGTGGATGAGGATGAGAAGAAGGCGATGCTTCTTGCCACGAAGCACGAACAAAGATGCCTTCCACGGCCTTCTGGTCATTGCAAGAGTACGCAGAAGAGAGGGGAAAATGTAGCGCGTTGAACTCGATCAAGAACCTCTATATTGAAACTACGACATCGGAGAATTAAAAACGTTCTACGGCAGTGCACCGGTTGGTGACATGAGGACAGTTCTAGACCCAGTCAAGACCAAAAGCGGACGGAAAGCCGAGCTTTAACTCCGTTCACCTCCGCTTCCGCGCCCGAGCGACAGATGTCACAACCCAATCAGGATGTGGAGCGCGATACAAGTTCCCAAAGCCTCTCACGGTCTACAGGCTTAGGTCTTCAAACGAGTAATGTTATCGTGATCATGTATTACTTTTTCGGCAATGTCGGGAACGTGAACACGATGCAGAATGTGGGAAATGGATCTTTCCGATCTGAACCCACTCAACGCGTCATCTCATGCGCGATTTCTCGGTGCTAGATTGGGAAGAAGTCCAAACCAAGAGTTAGAATTTGGCTTCGATCTGGATTTTAATGCTCTGGGTCCGTTATCTTAGTGTTCGAACGGCCTCGGCGAAATGTCGACGGGCCCCCCAACGCACGTGCATATTATTCGCAACGGCAATACCGATAGCCCATTAAAAACCAACAGAAAACGATGTTCTTATAGGGGACTGTTCAAATTTTCCCACCCGAATTAAACGGGATAGGGCTTAAAATTAGACGAATAGACAAGGGTGGGTATTGCAAGTTCAGAAGGACCTAGAGGAGACGCTCTCCCTGGAGGTGACAACCGCCCTGCCCAAAATCCCGGTCTGTATTTCAACTGTTCTGCTTCATGCGATCTCCATAATCTGATAACCGATCCCTCATCCCAGTCAAATCCGATTCTCTATATTGATTACCCTCATAGCATATATAACGACGCTGTCCACGGAAGCTGAGCTGGTTATAAGTTGCACTCGGTCATGGTTAACCTGATGTTCCTTCGATCCTAACATCAACATCCATTCCTACGACCGCACAACCACCCCTCGACATCCGCAACCTCTCAGCTCAGCCATCATCATATCCACCGACGCATCCCGCTTTCGTTTTCGAAGGGAGATGTGGTTTGCGGGCCGAAGGTTTGATGGATAAAACTATCCCGATTAGAACCTTAGTAGGCCGTTTTCGAAACTTACATGGGACTGTACTATTTCGTTAATACCGGCGGACCCGGGACACAGGGACATTTTTCTTACCGGCGCAACCGTACCGGCTGAGGGATCTGGGACGGCTCAGGCGCTCGGGACCGGGGGACAACTTTTTACCGGACCGGCTGGTTCCTTGCCCAGTCTAAGGTGGACAAGACCGCAGAAGCCCCGAGACTGTCCAAAATATCTTTATTTCCGTGGGGTCTGATGACGAAGGAGGAGGAGAAAGCGAAGGTTTCGCGTCAGCTAGTGACTACTTCGAGTCCAAGGACGAATTCTGGCCGGAAATGGATCGTGAATCCGCAGCTGAGGGGTCCAGAAAATCAACACCCACCCGAGCATGCGTTGGCCATTTACCATATTCTTATACCACCCACGCTAATCAATATGAGTCGGATGAAGAGTCCAGTGACTTTGAGCCTGGCCCTGAATTGGAGGATGGATGGTAACATATCACTCCTTGGCGTTATGTTCCGACAAGACAGTATCCTGCACTCCAGAGATTCTAGGTCTCGTCTTCTCACTCGAAAACCGCTCTACATCACCCCCCTGGCTTATTTAATATTCTTTGTAAATATAATTAAGCTTTTGAGAAAGTTTTGGGGGTTACCGGCGGGGACACCTGTCCCGACCGGCCGGCGCGAACCTTTGGGACCGAGGGACATTTTTAAAATTTACCGGTCCGGCTGGGGGGTCGGGATAAGGGACCGCCGGTATTAACGAAATAGTACAGTAATTTGTTTCGTGTAGGGCTTAAATCGGAGCCACTTAGTCCCGCTAAGCGAATAACGACATTAACTTGGCAAAAGGCGACCGTTATATTAGAGCTTTCTGTGATTTAAGATTGATCAACGCTCGTCAAAGCGTTTTCATATAGCAATAGACGCGCGACGGCGTACCTGGTCCAAAGATGTCGACTCTAGCTGAGGCCTTTACACAGAAACTCCAATTCATAAACTGGGCGCACGTCCAGACGCCGATGCGATCTCCATCCTGGAGTTAAGACTAGAGTTCGTGGTTCGGCTCGATTATATGCTCCCTTCCATATGACGTTATTTTTCAGGGAAAATCCAATCCTATAACCTAGAGTCAGTACCAATGCGCAAAATCCTACAACCTACACGGTTTAAGGGTCTCTCGGCCAAGCTCCGAGAGGGAAGCCATAGCAAACATTTACTGTACTTCTGCCTCGGCCACTAACCCATATCGCTGAAGGGAGATAAAGACAATGACTTTAACGCCGTTAGCTTGCCATCTCTCCTCTGGGTTACATCATAATTCTGTCCGTCCGCATCGTGAGATGAAAATAAGGGAATCATTGGCTCGGAGCCTGAAGCTGGTGTGCCTTTCAATGGGCGTCGCTTTGGGGCCTTGGCGGTGCGTGGGCATTTCTCAAGCGCAATTCTCCCTCCCAACGTCACCAAAGCATTAGCTAATACGCGGCGAACAGGCTCCAAAGTCTCATCAGACTGCAGTATTTGCTTGAAAATTTGGTTCTTACCTGGGAACGAGCTGAAGAGGAAAGGGAAGAGGGTCCATCGGACCCTGAGTTGTAGGACTTGCGCGTAGGATGTGGATTTTTGCACGGTGTTTGACCAGGGTGTGGGCTGCAAACTGTTGGAGTAGATATTCCGTGAAGAATGAGGTTATACTTCTAGCCAGGTGAAGTTCACTGGCCAAGGGCCAAAGGACAACGAACACAGCCGCTTGATCCATCTTAAGCTTTTCTCCCGGATTCTTGAGCTTGGGCATCCCTTGAACCTTGGTACTGCATATATTCAGCACAATCTAGGTGTATGGCTGACCGAAGCCGTTTGGGCCTGCTGAGCCGGAGAATAAGCCCCCGAGACACGGTCGTGTGCACCGTTGCGACGCCGTTTCCTGCCGCCAACTTGCTGATACGGTATTTGGGCGCTCACTGAGGTCTTGGAGTCGGACTTCTACGCTGATAGCGTTCGCCATGCTAGACTTCTAGCGCCCTAAACGCACGAAGCTGGCGAATCGAGCGCTTGCCGCCGGATTCCGGAGCTTCTAGCGGCCCAGTGGTCTGTCCGAGTTCGGCAGAAATGTGCAGCGATTCTGACCCCATTCACATATACGAAGCTGGGTCAGGTTGTGCGGCCCGACTACTC
>WSUI01000952.1:0-13731 GCA_019633595.1 Tulasnella sp. UAMH 9824
AAGAGCTCGACGTCGAGGACGACCGTCAAGGGTGGCTTGGGAGGTGGAGCTAACGACGAGTGGGACTTGATCGAGATTGAAGAGGGAGAGGAAGGTGTTGGGTGAGAGGAACCCCATCCCCGCGTTACATTTAGAATCGAACGCGGGTATGATCGTTGATCGGGACAGCGCGAGCTCGAGATGTAACCTGACCTTGAAGCTTTGCATTTCTATGACGCTGAAGACTGGGCTTTTGAAGATGCGGCAGCGGTGTACATGTGTCAACTTGGTCTTTCGGACTCTCTGTAGCAATAGTACAACGTGGATTCCTCTGATACTTGTTTTCGGACGAATAAAGTGTACAATGGTGTCTGTATCTTCTCGCGGGGTGCTGTCGTTCTTGGGGCATTAACGCAGTACTCAAGCATGCTCGAATTCGAGTTTCTAATCCAGGCCTCCTCATTAGTCAGGTTGCATACAATCACTGAGGCCACCTCACCGCGCGCATGTAAGCCTTCTTCATGTAGTCCGCATCCAACGCGGTGGTAATGTCGGTGCGAAGGGATAGCCTAGAATCGTTTGGAGGCAGGGAAAGCAATCCTCCTATCTTAACTATTTGGAACAATGTGCAATGTGGGTTTGAGAGCAAGTATCAGGTAGTCCAGAGTGACGTACCTTGTGGAGTGCTTGGCCAGACTGGCGTAATGGAACCGTCGGCATCAACTTGCCAAACGGCATGTTGAACATGAGCAACCTGGCCCATGGATAAACTGTATGAATAACGAATAGACCCTGGCTTGGGACCAGGGGCGAGACTTATAATATAAAGGTATCTATTTCAAGTCCAATTATTGTCCGATTCTCGGGTCGCGGGCACTTGGAGAAGGTGGGGGGCATACCGGTATTCAGAACCGTCAGTGCTCAGGTCTAACTTCTCGCCATGTAGCCTAAGAGCAAGCCGATGAAAGTTCGATTTGTCCTTGGTGATCCAGCATGAGTGAAGCAGCGGCAAGACCACAGAAGTGAGTTCTACATACGACCAAGTCAAATGTGACCAAGGAGGCTGACGGTCTGAACTCAACAAGCAGTGCATCATCTGCTCGGTTCGTCGTGTCGACGGCGAATCCAGAGCTCCCTTGACTAGCCGCGCTCTTAGAGATGTAGCCAACAAATCTTCCTGTAACGTATTCCGTGACTCTGATCCGGCCGGTGCAAAGCACTGGCTCTGCGGAAGCTCCGTTGGGAACCATGGGACTGTAGCAAAGAGGTTAAAAAGCCAGTACTACGAGTTGGTGGCCAAGCGTAGTATCTTACTTGTTGCTCAGAGCAGGTTGTGGTTGGTCTGGTGCGAATCTGTCCAGGATCGCTACCTCCAATCTGCCCCAATCGGATTGAATGTCCCTTGGCAAGCTCATGTGCCACCGTAGCGCCTGTCCGCTCATTTGGACAGCTGCATACGCGGCCATCCATCTGTAGTCGAATTGCTTCTGTTCCGCCCATGCTTTGCGACGAACCGCTTGAACGAAATCTTCCGCTTCTGCGGCGCTTGATCCTCGAAAGGTAGGACGAGCTGGGTGGGCGGTTAACGTTAAACGGTGCTGCCGGACCGCCAGCGGTCGAACTTACATCCCCCGCTCATGTTCTATGGTGGATTTCCGAATACCTTCGCGGTGGTCTAGCGCCACAGGGGGCAGCATCACGAGATCGTGAGAGCGCCTCCGGTGGTGGTGCACTTCTTGGTGGTTTGAACGATATTTTCGCGGATGAGGTCTTTCCTTTTGTTAGGCCTCGCGAATGAACGTCAAGAACTCGACGGATCATAAGGTACGGGATAGAAGGAACAATGATCGACACATCATCCCCTTCATACCCACTCTCTCAAAGCAAGCCAATCCGCAAACGCAGTTGAATTATGGCGTTTCGTATCTCTCTCACACAGAAATCTTAAAAAATGTGCTGAGCATTGTTGGAGAAACACTGAGAGACTTGCAGAGTTGACCATTTGCCTAGCTAGAAATTAAAGTAGCACCTAAGCTAGTCCTTCCGTTCAAAGCGGGGGAATGTCTTGCTTAACATAGATTTCTGACTTAACGAAGAAATGGTTGATATCCTAAAGGTTCCAGTCTACTCTGAATCATCAATCTTACCAAATAGTTGATTTATCCTGATGCAGGCATCATAATAGTGTTTATTTTTGGTATTTTCCTCAAGGTCATCAGGTACTATAAAACAAATCTTAATCGACGTAAAATATACAGTAATGCCAGCCTCTACATATAGACATGTCAATCGCATAGCTAATAGGTTTCTTCCCCTTGAAATCGACACGAATCAGGTGTCAAGCGTGTTCGAATTTAAATGTCTATACAGACATTCATTAGTGAGATAGTAGAACATGTTAGGGCCCTTTGTGCCTCACAACTATCGTATCACGCTTGGTATTCTGATCGCTTTTCCTGTAACTGTCAATATTTGATTGAAAACCTAGGCACTGTAAGCTCGGAGGAGCTCATACTGTTGCTCCAATTTTGACTATGCGGAACATTGCTCCCATAAGCAAGGTATGAGAATCCGTAAACAAATCGAGTTTCTTACTCCGTGGCGAGGGGGACCAAACGAGTGTCATAGAGCCAGTTGCATCCACTTTCCAAACATCATGCTGGTCATGGCAAACCGAGCCCCCCTTAGGCGGTCAGAGTAGCGAATAGACCCTGCCTTAGGGCCGGGAGCAAATCATATGAGGTGGAGCTTACTATGTTCAAGTAAAAGTGGTCATCAGCGACTTTAAGCTGCGGATAGTTGAAAAAAAAACAAGGTAAACGTGCCGTGTATCAGTGCTATTCAGCTCCAAGTCACCTACTAGCCGAAGGCCCAGTCGATGAAACCTTGATCGATCCTTTAATGAACCATGTAATGTGAATCATAGCGTGAACAATGTATTGGGATCCGCATACCAGTAAGTCCAGTGTGACAGGGGAGGAAGACGGGATAAACTGGACGACTAACGCGTCGTCAACATTGGTTGTGACTGGGGCGAACCATGGGGTATCTGTGGCTATTTCTTTTGGTATATATCCAATAAATTGCCTCGTATTTTCGTCGGTCACCTATATACGGCCGACAAAAGGCCCGGGCACAGCCAACGCTTCACCAGGGACTACGGAGCTGAAAAAATAATTGAATTGTCTGTTTGGTATGCTGATGGTCATGTGATAATCTCACCTGTTCCTCGGAGCCGCACATGACTGTTCTGGTGCAAATGTGTCCAAGAGAATCGTTTCCAATTCTGCCCAATCGCCTTGAACACCTGGTGGCAAACCAGCCTGCCATCGGAGCGCGGGTCCGCTTATTTGAGCAGCTGCATATGCAGCCATCCATCTGTGGTCGAACTGCTTCTGTTCCGCCCATGCCTTGCGACGAACCGCTTGTACGAAGTCTTCCGCTTCCGTAGCGCTTGAGCCACGAAAAACTAGACGAACTAGTCGGGCGGTCAGCGTGATAATTTGAACCTGCGGCCGAAACCTTGAACTTACGTGCTTCGTTTATTGTAGGGTCTGTGTGGGTAAGTTCAATTGGGTTCGAGCGCTACTGCCGAAGGTGGAGCGTGAAGAGCCACCACAGGACCGTGTGACTTTACCAGAACCTTCTTAGAGTTTGACCAGGCTGTGTGTACGTAACGTTCACCTTGCTGTTGGCTCAATACATTCATGGAGGTGAGTGGTCTGAATTGAATATGCAGCGGAGCGGCTTATTTTATTGAGAAACCCTCGTGTGAGAGAAAACCCTTCCGATGGACTCCTAATTCAAAAGATTTAGTCGTATGCAAAAGCGAATCGTGCCACACTAGGCGCCCAAGTGGCAGCCAGTGGAACAGGAGCTGCCCGTAGCCCTAGGGGTCGCACAAGGGGAGGGTAGTAATGTTGTGGCCCAGAACACGTCGATGATGTGTGAGAAAGAGCCCACCGTGTTCGGGATTACTCAAAGGGAGAGCATGATACCTAGGTTTCTGCCACAATTGATTGGTCTGCTTGATTAATGCTGAGAAGACTGTTTCGACTTTCCCGGTTCGGGCATGCGCCAGACACGGGGGGTAATTTCCCACATATCCAGTGCATGTTCGTAATGCAGACGTCCTCCCCTTGTGTGCCGCCGTCACTTCGGTCACGTCCGATGACAGCACCAACCGATACGCGAGCTCCACCTCGCTCCGTCTTCACAGGATATATAGAACCAATATAAGTCACAAAACCAAGGAAGTGCTTTGTTGTAGATCCTTAGACCGCCTATTTCAATAGCATAACATGCACAAGCGAAACATGAACAATATCTACGATCGATACCCGAGGCTCCGTCATTCTTTGGGACTTGAGCGCAGTCATCAGACATGTTCGAATTCAAATTTCTGTTTCACGCATCATAAGTCAGACTGTATGCAATTACCTGGGGCTTCTTACCACGGGTGTGCAATTTTTGCGGTGCCAGTCGTTCTCCATTTGCTTGGCAATGTTCGCAACAAGCATTAGGCCATAACCGTCTCGCAGCATAGTAATGTATCCACCGATCTCAACTATTTGGAGTAATAGGCCCTATGAACTTTGAGCGAGGACCAAGTGATACACAGAGACGTACCTTGCGGAGAGTTTGGCCAGGTTGGCGTGATAGAACCATCAACCCCCACCTTCCAAACGGCAGGTTGGACATGAGCAACGTACCCCATCCATGATGGTGTTGAATAACGCATAGAGCCTGGCTTAGGGCCAGGGGCCAAGCATATGAGCTCGAGCGATCTAAATTAAAGCTCAGCTCAGCATCCTATTCTCGTTGACGTTCGAGGAAGGGGGCATACTGGCATCCAGAGCTGTCCAGCTCTAACCGGTCATGACGTAACTTAAGAGCGAGTCTATGAAAGTTCGATTTGTCCTTTAGAATCCAGCATGAGCAGAGGAGCGATCAGAATATAGAATATACAGTAGATATGAATTCTACATACCACCAAGTCGAACGTAGTCAGAGCAGACGACGGTCTGAACTCAACAAGCAGTGCATCATCAGCGATCCTCGAAGTCGCCCCGCCGAATCCTCTGTCTGCTTGAGTACTCCATTTCTTTGCCAAATATCCTACAAACCTTCCCGTAGCGTTCTCTGTGACCCTGATTCGGCCAGTCCACGGTGCAAGCTCAACCGGAGCTCCACTAGGGATAATTGGACTTAAGAAGGAGGCCATTAAGCAAGTGCTACAAGTACCGGCTAGGTGTATTGCCTTACTCGTAACTCGGAGCAACTGGTGCCTGCTCGGGGGCGAACTTGTCCAGGAGCGCGACCTCCAGTTTGTCCCAACTGGATTGAACGTCTCGTGGCAAACTCATGTGCCACCGCAATGCCTGCCCACTCATTTGGGAAGCCGCATACGCCGCCATCCATTCGTAGTCGAACTTTCCTTCCACCCATGCTGTGCGCCGTACGGCCTGAACGAAATCCTCAGCTTCTGCAGCGTTTGATCCTCGAAATGCGGGACGATCTGCGAGAATAGTCAGGCGCAAATGGTACCTTCAGAGGCTACGAAACGTAACTTACTGCGTTCGGCCATGATATAAGTGAGGTCTACTCCACGTTAACCACAAATTTTCTTGGCAGTGGCATCTCATCACGTGCTAATTCACAGATCCCCCATACGCTCCTGCTTATCCAATGCCTCTTGCACAAATTTAAAGAATCCGCGGCCGGTGACATCTACACACCGCCTAAACTTTCAGTTAGAGGTTCAACATGATCTTCCGCGAGTTCCAATGTCGTCACGCGAGTGAAACCCTGATGGCCAAGAACACTCACTTGGCGAGGCCGAGGACCGAAAGCGGTGCCCGTCATCTATCGTCGAGGCACCACGTTCTTATAGTTCAGGGGATTTGATTGCAAAATGGTTTGAGGCGACAACTTCGCCACATTAACTTCCCCCTTGGCAGTCAAGGGATACGCTCAACAGTGTACAGTTTCTCTTCACACCGCCCCAGCAAGATCTGATTTCTGAGTAACGCACTGAATACCGCTGATAATAGGCATTTTGGAATTATGCCAGACCTAGGTTGTCAATCCCCCCTAGCAGAGCAATCCATGTGCAACCGGAGTTGTCGAAGCAACGAACCCGTGCAGAAGGCGATGCGGAGCTTGCCAAAGCGAACGAGGCTCTGACGACCATTCAGAGCGGGAAGCTGCTTTGTGCGGACCAAGCGCGTCTCCTGGACAAGATGGATGAGATCACTCGTGACCGGATCGCAAAACGTAAGCTCTCTCTTTCCACATATTGTCAATCACTTTATCTGTTTGCTAACGAATGCGAATTTCTATCGCATGTCGCGTGCCTCATCTCTCGGCGTGTCGCCCGGCCGGGGGGGGGGTTGCGCTGGTCCAATCCTGTTCATTAAGAGCCTCGTCGAGGCTTTTGATCTGCGACAAGTGTCGCTCCCTCCATCACCCGCATCTCCACCGCCTTCCTCGTCTTCTTCTCTCTAACGAAACTGGGGCCAGGGACGAGGTGCTCCACCGCTCCTTCGCCGACGGGTGCGTTTTACCTCAGACTGTATATTGGAGGATGCGGGAAAGCGAACAATGCGGCGAGCTGGCCGTTCGCGACCGGCTCGTACGTCGCGAGAGCGGGAAAGCGGTCCTTGGATGCACGGGTATGATGAGTAGCCTTATCGGGCAACGCTTCGTTGTGGGGAGGGGGGGGGTTGTGATGAGAGGAGGGAGTGGCGGTGATAGTAGGGAACCTGAAAAGGGGGAGTGGATCATCGCTGACCTGGTGTTACCAGCTTCAGAAGATCTGAGACGTGAGTCTTCATGCTGGACTATCGCATATTACATTGAGCCTAATGCTTTTGACCCATTTTAGGCCACCCCCCAGAACAGCTTACCGCAGCCGTGGTGCCTACCCTTCACTTCCTACGACTGCTAACATTCTATTTGAGCGCGAAACTCCACTTTGAAGTCTATTGGATTAGTGGATCGTTTGTAGTCGTCTATTGTTGCCTGAAGGGGTCCGAGAAGAACGGCTAGGTCAAGTGAGCGGCTAGCCCTTGACCGCACTCTGCATGCTCAACTACAGTATCGCATATCTCTCGCACACGAAAGGCTTAGAAGTTCCTTTGAGCGTCGCCGGAGAGACTCTTAGGAGTTTATGAGCCGTGTGTTGCATCAACTCGGATTCATTTGTTAGCTGCGTTCTCTCTCGTGGGAGGTCCTTCCGTCGATATCGTCTCTCGCTTTCTACCCCCACGCAGAGCATCCCACAACACACCATCCCTCCAAACAACTTTACTCCCTCTTCCAACTGAGTCAAAGACATTCAACCCGGAATTTGCTCAGCTCTCCCAAGCCACCAGTCCACGAACAGTCTCCGCCATTGCAGCCTCGGCGTCACGGAGGCGGAAGAGCTCGACGTCGCGGGCGACAGTCAAAGATGACTTGGGCGGTGAAGCTAACGACGAGTGGGACTTGATCGAAATTGAAGAGAGGGAGGAGGGTGTTGGGTGAGATGAACCCATTTGGCATTACATCGATATTAAACGCGGGTATGACTGTCGATCGGAAGAACGCGACCTCGAGGCGAGACTTAAGCTCGAGGCTTTGCATTTATGTGACGCTGAGATCGGGATTGCTTAAGATAAGATAGCCAGGTGTATACCCCGACTCGACTTTCGGACTCTTTGCAGTGCAACGTGGACCCCAGTCCCCCAGATGCTTGTTTCCCGACGAATAAAGTGTAAGATCGTGTTCGTAATTCCTTGCGCACGGGGCTCTATTGTTTGGGCCATTGACGCGGTCATCACGCATGTTCGAATTCGAGTTTCTATTCCAGTCGTCATGAGCCAGGTTGCTTACAACCACTGGAGGCACCTCACCACGAGCGTGAAATTCTCTTTATAGTATTGGCCGTTCATTATGGTGGTGATGTTTGACTCAAGGCGTAGGGTAGGAGATTGGGGAGGCTTCCCAACGAATCCGCCGATTTCAACTATTTGGAACAATGTGCAGTGTGGGTCTTGAGCAAGTACCGAGTGATCCAAAGTAACCTACTTTGTGGCGAGCTTGGCCAGACTGGAGTAATGGAACCGTCGGCATCTACCTTCCAAACCGCATGTTGAACATGAGCAACATGGCCCATGGGTGATTGCGATGAATAGCGAATAGACCCTGGTTTGGTACCAGGGGCGAAACTTATAAGCTCGAGGAGTCTATTTTTAGCCCAACTTATTATCCGCTTCTTGGGCCGAGGGTACTTGAAGAAGCAAAGAGGCTTACTGGTGCTCAGAACTGTCAGTGCTCAGTTCCACCTTGTTACAAGTCAGCCTTGTAGAAGTAGAATGTTTGTCCGTGTTTGTTCGTACCGTATAAGTAATGTTTGTTTTGGGTACTGTGATTGCTCTTCAACTATTCTTGACAGAGCAATCGCAGGTACGCATTAGTATTCTTATTCTATATAATAGAACGATTCTTGACAGAGCAATCGCAGGACGACGACGTTCAACAAGCCTAAGAGCAAGTCGATGAAAGTTCAATTTGTCCTTGGTACTTCAGCCTGAGTAGGGTAGCAGGTAGACCAGATAGGCAAGGTCTGGCATACCACCAAGTCAAATGTGACTAAAGCGGATGACGGCCTGAACTCAATATGCAGCGCGTCATCCGCTCGGGTTGTCATCTCGACCATGTATCCTAAACCTCCTTGACTTGCCGTGTTCTTAGAAATGTAACCTACAAATCTTTCTGTAACATGTTCCGTAATTCTGATTCAGCCTGTACAAAGCACTGGCTCGAGCGAAGCCCGCTGGGATTTATTGGGCTGGAGCCAAGAGGTCAAAAGGGAAGCTCTATGAGTTGACGGCGAAGCGTAGTATCTTACTTGTTGCTCGGAGCAGGTAGTTGGTCCGTTGCGTATCTGTCCAGGATCGCTGCCTCCAATTTGCCCCAATTGGATTGAATGTCCCTTGGCAAGCTCATGTGCCACCGTAGCGCCTGTCCGCTCATTTGGACAGCTGCATACGCGGCCATCCACTTGTAGTCGAATTGTCTTTGTTCCGCCCATGCTTTGCGACGAACTGCTTGAACGAAATCTTCGGCTTCTGCGGCGCTTGATCCTCGAAAAGTAAGCTGAGCTGCGCGGTTAAAGTTAAACGGTGCTGCCGGACTGCCAGCGGTCGAACTTACATCCCTCGCTCATGTTATATGGTGGATTTTTGAATGCTTTCGTGGTGGGTCTAGTGCCACCAGGGGTAGCATTACGAGATCGTGAGACCACCTCCGGTGGTGGTAGTGCAAAAGCCTGCATTGATTGACGTCTGTTGGCACTCGCGAAGACATGGAGAATGTTCAACAAAACATAAGGTCTCGAGCGGATGGAATGACGATCGACATATGATTAACTGCTTCAGTCTGCTCCGATAGCCAACATTCTTCCTCCAAATGACTCGGGGCCAACCATGACATTAGCCGCACTTGCACGTTTAATTACAGATCGTATATATATTGCATGAATAATGTTTTAGATCCTCCATTATCGATTGAGACTTGTTAGAGGGGGACTAGGGAATCTGTGAGCAGAATGCTGCATCAATTCCCTTGATGCGCACATTCATGTTCAAGGCCTTTCCCTGTCCTTTTCATGAACTAGCATCTCGCTCTCGCTCCCCTTCCCCGATGAACAGCATCCCCCAGAACCAGTTCTTCCAGATGCTCTCCTCTCCCACCCTTCGCGAAATTAAAGACGTTTAACTTGGATTCCGCTCTGCCAGTGCAAACCACGCCTCTACGTACCGCTTCGGTGATTACAGCTGCTGCATCATAAGATGGGTTAGCTCGACGTTGAGGGCGGCCGTCAAGACTGGATTGAGGCGAAGCTACTTATGAGTGAGACCTGTCTGGCACGGGGGGAGGCGAAAGGGGGACTTTGATCGACAATGGGTCGCGAGTGTATTTGAAGGGGAAGGGACTGTTCACCCACCTAAGGTCGAGGTGGAGCTGATGGTAAACATTCCAGTCCTCTACGACTCTTCAGCGAGCCAATTTCCCAAATATTTTCATGCTGCGCACGCATTAAGTCGGTTCTCGGACTCTGTAAGAATCGTTCAACGTGAATTTACTCGGGCTTTATCTTTGTACAGATTGAATGTGGAACGATGTCTACATCCATTTCCACCGCTCCTACTGCGGCTCCGTGCTGAGGTGGTCCAGCTTTCAAGCAGGCTCGAATTCGAGCCTCTGCTCCACGGCATGCATTGTCAGGTTTGTATTCGCGACTGCAAGCACTTTATCGGCTCACCCCTCTCGAGTAATTCTGCCTATAGCGTTCTTCTTTGAGGGAATGATCGGCATTCGGCCAAAACATCAACACGGGTGTTGCTGACCACGAGTAAGTACCAGGTATGTCGCTGGGGCTATAAATCACTGCTCCAATCGTAGCTATTCGAAGACGGATCGTTCTTTGAGCATTTGTCGAAGAATAAAAGTTCCAGGAACAAACGATGCACCTTGCGGAGATGGGGGCCACGTAGGCGTGATGCAGCCGTCGGCATCAATTTTCCAAACTGCGTGTTGAACGTGACAAAGCACGCCCTGTGATTGAGTCCACGAATAACGAATAGATCCCGGCTTAGGACCCGGGGCAAAACATATGAGACTGACGAAGCTACAGAAATGCCGTTCGTCGTCAGTTACTAAAGTCTCTACCGGGTGACGATAATCGATAGTGGATACGTATTAGTCTCTCCGGCAATTTCTAATGTGCCATTTTTTCTGATAGCGAGTCGATGGAATTCAGATTTATCCTTTGATAAAGCATGAGTGTCACGGTATGGCCGGATTGTAGTGGACTGTTACTCACAGCCAAGTCAAAGGTGACCAGTGAGGATGATGGCGTGAACTGAATGACCAACGCCTCATCAAGTTTCATCGTAAAATAGACGGAGTAAGTGTCCTTTTTAGCTACAGTGTTTGATATGTACCCGAAAAAGCGGCCTGTACTGCTGTCCGTTACCCTTATCCGTCCAGTACAAAGCGCAGGATTGGCCAAGGCTCCGCTGGGGACCACTGAGCTGGAGCCAAGACATTAGAGAACCAGGGTTGTACCTCTGTTGTTGGGAGCATATCACCTTACCAGCCGCTTGGAGGCGCCGAAGGCTGACTCGGTCCGTACTTATCTAAGAGCGCCAATTCCAGCTTCCCCCAATCGCTTTGAACGTCTCTTGGTAAGCTCGCATGCCACCAGAGCGCTGGCCCGCTCATTTGAGTCGCTGCAAAAGCGGCCATCCAGCTGTAGTCGAATTGCTTCTGTTCCGCCCATGCTTTACGCCGTACGGCCTGAATGAATTCCTCGGCTTCTGCGGCATTTGATCCTCGAAATGCGGAACGATCTGTGCGAACGGTTAGGTGCAAATGGCATCGTCGGAGGCCAAGAAAGGTAACTGACTGCGTTCGGCCATGATATAAGCGAGGTCTATGCCACGTCAATCAGCGGGGTTTCATGTTGGGTGATATCCCGTCACGTGCTAAATTCACAGATCCCCGCGGTGCTCCTGCTTATCCCATGCCTCGTGCATAAAGAATCCGGTCTCGATTGCCTAAACTTTCAGGTTAGATAGTTAAAGGTTCGATATCTTCCGCGAGTTCCAATGTCAATGGTTCGACACCTCGACTCTCCATCTTGAGGGCGCTGGATCCTCGAAGATCAGCCAAAGCTGTACGGGGGCTCATGACGAAGCCCTACACCTGGTAACTCAGGACTTTTAAAAGGAGATCCTCGGGCTGAAAGGGCTGAATGTGGTCCGATGGACCCTTTCACACCGACTCGTCGCCGAGCAACATCACGGGACCGTGAGATGCCAGGGACGAAAAGCTGTGCCCCAAAATATACCCTTGCCAGATATACCCAAACTGCACCCTCTTTGGGAATTCAGTCCGCTTTCGAGCGTGCGTTGGAGGGTTGGTCGGTTGCTCCGGGGGACGTGAGAAGTCTGTGACGGATTTATGGGGCGTCGTGGGGGTAACAGATTATCAAAGCTCCTCTAAATGTCACGTTACGCGGGTGAAACCCTGATCGCCAAGAACATTTCACTTGGCAAGGGGGAGGATCGAAGGCGGTGCCCGTCATCTGTCATCGAGGGTATTCCCACCTCGGGACAAGAGCTCAAGGCACCGAATTTGAATGCAAACAGATTCGACATGAACACAGCTTTTTGTTCGCCACGTTTGACTTCCGCTAGCAGCTAAGGGGCGATCGATACGCGGATCAGAGTTTTCTCTCCACAGAGCTCTAGCATTATCTGGGTTAGACCTACGTTGGCAGTCTCCTCCACCAGAGCAGTCAACACCCAACGGAGTTTTGTTCTTAGTTACGCCAGCTTCAGAAGACTCCAAAGACGATTCGTGTAAAGGTCTTTCACAACGGTTTCCAACAGCAAGGGTAATCGGCGACTAACACCGCAACCCCCCTGTGTGGGAGATCTCAAGCCACAATCGGTTCCGACAGCTCATCGCCCCCTTCTCCAGAGTGATATAAATACAACACCCGGGGTCTTATGCATGCTTGTCGCCAAGCTGAGTTCTGATCTTCGACCTCCCTCTTTCATCCGCGGTTAGCCTGTTCCGCGCCAACGTCTCTCGAGATGTTGCTCTCCTTCTCTCTCCTCCTCATCGTTTCCACGACATTTTCACCCGTTTCCGCTCGAAAAAAAGGTTTCCCACCTACCACCATCCATGATCCCCCACCGCCCCCAGCGGCGACTGGTGCAGTCGCTTTTGCCAATACGGCCTACTACTTCGACCAGCTCCTAGATCACAACAACCCTTCTCGTGGCACGTTCAAGCAACGGTACTTCTTTAGCGACGAGTTCTGGACACGCCAGGGAGCCCCAATCGTGATCATGAACCCTGGAGAGCAAAGCGCGGATGGTTTCGACGCTGAACTCACGAGTCCCGCCAGTCTGCAAAGAGCCCTTATGATGAGCTTGGGAGCGGCGGGCGTCGTCCTTGAACGTAAGTCGACCCCACGTTTTTGCGACATCACCGGTAACGAGTTCTGACCTCCCATCATCCCAAGACCGTTACTGGGGCGAATCATCTCCCTACCAAACTCTCAGTACGGCCAACCTAAGGTACTTGAACCTCGACCAGGCGATCGAGGATACGAGAGTGCGTTTTTTTCTTTGGCGCGCACCCCTGAGTATTTGGCTTACGAGAACCGGTTACGCGTTCCCCTTAGTACTTCATCGAGCACGTGAAGCTTCCATGGACCAAAAAAGCGACGTCCTCGCATCCGGATGTTGTCCCATGGGTTAATCTGGGCTGCAGCTATCCGTAAGCATTTCTACGCGCCCTACTTGTTTGCGGTTGATGTTGACGTAAGTCCTTCCCGTGCAGTGGCGTGCTCAGCGCGTACACGCAGAAAAAGTACCCGAAAAAGTTCGCCGCCGCGTGGGCTTCCAGCGCACCCGTTCAAGCTGTAGGAGACTTCTGGTACGTTCATGTGGTGATTCATGAGCTCCGGGGTGGGAACATTAAATTCTCTGCTCGTCAAATTACCAGGCAGTACTTCGAGCCGATCGAGGAAGGCATGCCCAAGAACTGCAGCAAAGACGTCGCCGCTGTCATCAAACACGTCGACGAGATTCTGCTCTACGGCTCGGACGCAGACAAGCATAAACTCAAGGAGCCGTTTGGTTTGTGGGGCCTGAAGGACGATGATTTCGGGCAGTGAGTGTTGTTTCC
>WSUI01000953.1:0-13693 GCA_019633595.1 Tulasnella sp. UAMH 9824
TGCTGGGACCTGGACAAAGATCTCCGTGCGCCACGCACTCAGCGGCGGCTGGGCCGAGACCCCAAGTGCGCATCACCCATCCGTCAAGCTAGCACAACTCCTGTTAGGACATAATACACCGAAATTATCCTATTGTACGCTACTTCTGAGCTTCCCTTTATACGAGACAATAACATAGCTTTGCGCAGATCTCGAGAATACCTGACAAAGAACATCCGCACAGCCTCTCATTCAAGCGCTCTAGTGTTTGCTACAGCCGACTTGCATTTCAAGCGAGCGAAATGTAACGTCATCTTTCCTTAGGTCGGTTATATGGTTTAAATCCAGAAAGTAATGAGATGTATGCCATATAACTTTTGCAAGTGATCGATGAATGTGATAAAAATCTGGGGTTTAGACGGTCGTAGTGGTCTTTGCCGTGGACTTCGAGCTGGTGGTCGTGGTGGTCGCGAAGGTTGTCGCGCTTGAGCCCCCCGCCCCGATTTGGAGCTGGGTCCAAACGCAGGTTTCTCCAGCTGGCTCTTCCCATCCCGTTTGAAGATACAGCACCCAACTACCAGCTTCTTGGCACGCGATGAACCAGGTTGTGGCCTGGTACGAAGGCGTTCCGGATGCCATCAGGATATTGCCCATACTTACAACCCAGTTGAACGACTGCTCGGTATCGAAGCCGAAGGACCTTGTGTGCCAGAGGGAGGTTAAAAAGTGAGGGCTTACATAAAATTTAGGAACAACCACTCACAGAGGCTTCCACTGGTTCGCTGAGGTCCCGATGTTGAGCCACCACTCGTGGCAGTTGTCAAAGAATCCGAGTCCACCGTTGGTGTAGGAAATAGCTGTGTCGTAACCGATGGAAGACAGAGTAGCTTTGCCACCTTATTACGGAGCAAAAAGAACTGTATTAATACTTGGAGCCTTCGACGGGCATTGCGCAAGTCGAGAGACATACTTCGACCGGGGTTTGACAATTGTAAGCCAGTGACGGCTGTCCCGGGAGTGATGGCCTATCCGCTTCTATTAGAGCGCTCACTCGGGGATGTCCGGCGCTATAATGACTCACGGTAATTACTGGACCCAACCTTATCTGGGCACACCACGTCGTGACGCTGGGTTTGGATGTGCTCGTGTGAGTAGGTCCTAAACTGGTGGTGGTAGGACCAGTCGAGGGCGACTGAGCCGGCAACCCGACGACCAGTCCCGCAAGGGCAGCTGTAATAGCTTGAGATTTGAAGTTTCTGAGCATATTCAGCCGTCGAGTGTTTTACAGAGCTGGATTAAAAGCAGGGAACATCTGAGACCCTCGAACGTTATATACCTGCTCCGTTCGATGCCGGAGATACTTCGTTGGATGGAAGAAGCGCATGTCCCTGCTTCTATCTAGGTTGTTCCTGCTTCTATTAGAGGAGGGAAGGGGACCACCTTCCAGTCGGGGGAATCTTGGCAAACCTCGGGAAGTCGGTTACCAAAAATAGGTGCACCCGATGCCGCCGGAGAATCTCATCGGCTGTGACTAGATATTTGAGCAGCTCTTAGCCTTTCCAATACTACCAGGCCTGTCGGAATGTCTTAATATTACGATGCTCGTTAACTTCATAGACGTCTTACTATCCTGATCTTATTCAATTTCGCCACTTACCCAGTGCTGCGCACAACATCCGCAGCAGTTCCTTCGAATCGTTAAATGGTCCTGGCAATTGGTTACAACCCGTTCGCTCTCGCTTTCGCCGAACCATGTATAAGCAGATACAAACTGGTATTACGGGTGAGAAGAAACAAAGCTGAAGAGAAGCGAGAAAAGTGTCATCTACAGGACGAATACAGCAAGTAATTGGAAATAAAGAAGTGAATATTTATTTTAATGGGTAAATGTCGTACGGTAGAGGTTGGCACGTTTGTTCGCAGGAGGCTCGGAAGCCCACGGGATTCCAGAAGGGCTAACCTGGCCGACTCATGGTTCCTGGGCCTAACGAAACAAAGCTAGAGAGAGCGCCTGAAGCTTTTGGACTCACTTTTAGTGCGAAAACCAACGGAAGACAATCCTGTCGAATGTTCTTGTCAGCCTTAGATCCTGATAGTTCACCGTCACATACCGGAGCGTCATCGTCGAAGATTTGCCCGCGGTGGCCCCAGACTAGCATATGTCCATTGACAATGCTATCTCGTTTATTTGGCGTGTCGACCCTGATCTAACCGCAGACATATCCAGGAACGTTGTCTTGTTTGCGGAGCTTTCCGAGTCTCATTGTCACATCAGACTTGTCACGGTGGATGCGCAATGTGACAGCGTGACGGGCGTAATATGATCCAAAGCGGAAATATATATGGTTGAGAAGGACTCTACTGCATGTGATTATATCATGATTGATGAGCGGTAACCGGCCGTACGCTGACTTTGAGCAAGTTCGGCGCGTCCAAAAACATCGAGATCGCCTGAACAGCTCGAGCCCGGCCGGGTCCAGCGAACAGAGCGGCAACTCCGGCTCGCCCATGCCATGCCATGTAAGTGTACGGTACCCCAAGTCGATACCCTCGAAAAGAACGGGGGGATCGCAAATGCTTACCTCCATCGGACTCCGTGGCCCCCGCAAGCTAATTTCGCTAGCCGATCCGTCCCTGAATGCCAAGCACTCCATTAAGCCCCAAACTCGTTTTTCCTTGGCATTCGCTGATTTGACGACATCGGCGAGCACCAAATATGTCGCACAATAATGTCCAGCACTGCAGAAAGTCTATAATATAATGTCTCTCAAACGTAGCCAGGGTCATGATAAAGCTGAGCAAATTAACCGCACATGGGCGGCTTTTTAAATGCCGACGCAAGCCACAAGCGCCGCTTAGCTCCCCCGCTCCCCGCGCGCCCTGACACCGATTCGCAGATGGACCGAGTGGCTTTGCTGGCGGGTCCGACGCAAAAAAGTTCCGTTCGCGCGTTCGACCCATCATCGTCCCCGTCCGCTCACTACTCCTCGCAACCCCGACGCTCGCTTTCACCACCATGCTCGTGTCTCAGTCTAGACACGTTCAAATAGTCCTCGCTCTTTTCGGTCTGGTTCTACTTCTCTCGGTCGTCCAGTTCCGTCCAGCTCTCCGGTCTCAGTTCCAATACTACACCAGCAGCGAGCAGGAAACTGCCGACCCCCAAGCCGTCCTCTCGCCCTCGACATCATTCGATCCTTCCTCTCCGTTCCTTCGCCGTCACGTAGCTATCACCACGTCCGTCGGCCACTCCGAGGTCTACGGTCCGTTAGCATGGACAGTCGGCAACGTGATGAAAAAGCATCAGCCACAATTACAACCCACCAGCGTGAAAATATACGCGGGCGAACCTGGTTTTCTTACCCTCCTCAAGAAGATTGGGATGTTACCGATGGACATCATGCGTCCAAGGGACCAACTGAGCAAAGACATTCGCTCGGCGACGTTGTATGAGGATGACGTTGGGGCCATGATCGACCTAGTCGTGCTGGGCACGTGCGAACTCGAGTGAGATTCGTGCTTCTCCAATCTGCCAATAGACACTAACCCCAGTCATTGAAATAGTCTAGAGCGATTCGGACCCGACCTCCTCAAAGCATGGGACGAACGCCCTCATGACAAAAAGTTCATGCTCGTGTGCGGCGTCCACAACGGCCAGACCACCGGTTGGTTCAAGCACATCTCAGAATGGTCTCGACGCGGTTCTTTCCGCGTCATGCCCATATCCGACCAGTAAGCACCATGCATATCGTCACCGCGAAGGCTTACGACGTTGCTGATCGCGTCTCCCGTTCTTAGCGTCGTCACCTACTTCCACACCATGTTCAACTCCTGGGCAGACAGCAAAGACCCAGCAAAACGTCTCTCCTTGTACGAGTACATCAAAGTCGACGCGTACTACTCCGTTTCGGACTTCACCAACTTCCCGCTCCGACCCAAAACTTACCTGGCCGACGTTCCCTGCAGTGCAGCGTTGCAAGGCAATTACGAGCAGGGCAGGAGGGATTACGAGCGCGTCTTTGCGGACCTGTCGAGGCTGCTCAGAGGTACGGTTCCTTCGATGAACGATTGCGTCGGATTTTTCCACGTCGTTGACGCTCGTTCATCGTGTCGTATCCAGAGGACGCCAGAGCCTGGGGCTACACATGGAGTTTCGACCAAAGGAAATACATTGCAGACGCTACGGCACCTAACCCACCATTCGTCCTGCATCTCATTGGAAAAGGCAAGATGACCGTTCCAGCAGAGCTGCAGGACGTAGTCGTCATGGATATCGCCCTGGTTGGTACCTTTCGACAGCCCAGTGGGCGCATTCACACTGACGCACGACTCCTCTCTCCCTGTACGACTGCTTTAGGAAACCGTACCTTTCTACGAGCTATTCCAGTCTATGGACATCGTAGTACCCGCTTTCTCTGAGGGAGGAGGATGTGAGGCTCATCAATTGTTTCTTCCTCTCCCTCATTGCTCACCTCCCTTCTCCCCTACATAGACCTGACGCGTCAAGCATCCTCGACGGTCCACACCGCCGTGATGAACAACGTACCTCTCCTCGTAACACGCGCAATCCTCGAATCCTACCCTTACCTCACGTCTGAGGGAACGATCCTCCGGCCCTTCGCTCTCAGCGAGATGGAAGCCATCGGTCTGTTCCGGGGCGCCAAAGTTACCGCCCAAGCCGCCGGCAGCGACGGACCACTCGACCTCGCCGACCTTTCCGCCCCAGCCGCGTCTACACACCTTGCCGATGACGTCAAGCGGATGCTAAGCCAGGGCTGGAAGCGGAGCGATTCAGGGTTTGATAAATTGAAGCAGCAGATTTGGAAGACCAACGAAGACTTTGTGGGTCGTCTTCTGAGAGATTTGTAAGCAACCCCCCTTTTTTTTTGTTCTGCTGTACCCCTGGTCCGTTCCGTGGCGTTTCACCAGAGACTATTGGTAGTAATATTTGCTGTTATATATTCGGTCTCGTTGTATTTTATTTTATCTTCTGCTATGTCGCGGCATGCTCCGGTCGAATGAACGACGGGCAGGGATGGCCGCTCACTTTGTGGCTTGGAGCTGACCCTGCCATATTACATGGACGGCTACTCCTGGCCAGTCTATGCCGCGGCTCTTCTCTGCATGCAATAAGCTATAACCAGACTGTCTATTTCGGCAAAGACAGGCAAATAACCGAGTATGACTTATGATAGTCGAACAAACGATTACAACGAATGGGGGGTTGATCAAGCTTCTTGGAAAAACACCTTCAGATCCCGCGCCGCCAGGACTCGGAGCAAGGACGAGCTATTCCACAGACTACTTCGTCTCGTAAAGCAAGAGCCACGACGGCCGAATAGCGTTGTTGTCGTAGACGATCAGCTCGTCGTAGTTCAATTCGGAGCCAGGGTTCGCGATTACCTGTCGAAGAGATACGCGACGGTGAGCGCGAGGAGTGGGGGGGACTCCAGTTGTAGAAACATGCTTACGGAGTCGAACCCGGCTGGAGCAGCTCGAAGGCTGTTGTCAGCTGAAGTAAGGATCTTTCCCTTCCCGACTGCTACTTTGTTGAGGAACATCGTCTTGTACCGTGACCCAGGTGCCGCTCCTCGCGTGTATGTATCGGATCTAAACGAGAAGTGGTAAGCCAATCGATCACCCCTATGAGCGACCTTTAGGCGTACTTTGAAGATGTAGCGGTCGTGTATATGCCTTTCCCAAACCTGAGGACACAAGTCAGTATAAGCCTCATGTGGTTGGCTGAGTGCACAAATCGACGCCTCACATCCCGACCATCGCAAACTTGACGTCGTACGAGTTCTTCAATATTAAACACACAGAGCATTGACTGTTGTTGCAGAAATTCAAGTTTTTCTCGTCGTCTCCGATCTTGCACACTCGTCGAGCTCCGTGCCACCGGCGACGCTGGTTGGCGGGTTCCATCCCCCTGCCGACAAAGTTGCCAGTCCCTTCGATATTACGCCTAGAGGAAAAGTGTCAAAAGTCATCCGTAGACTAACTCTTGTTAGGAACTGACTTGTAGGCATCGTAGCTGTCGATTAGGCTCTGGGGTAGGATAATCTTGTATACCCTTGCCACTCTGGGCGGGTTGGGGGTGTGTTTCCAGGCGGTCTTGAAGTTTCCTGCCACTGTGGGCATGACGAAGTGTCAGCCACGGAGGGTATTTCGGTGACCGTGACCGTACCTTCAGTAAACCGGGGGTCGGAGGTCGATACTTCGAGGAGGACGGGGGCGGAGTTGGTGGCCGCTTGGCTGCACTTGTTGCCGCAGAACAGAGACCTCGGACTTTCCCGTGGCATGGTCTTGCAATATAGGCAACCAGGGTCGAGGCCGTCTCTCACTCCTTGTCTGAGGATGTAGGGAGCGTTGTCAATGGTTTCATTCTACCGGCATGGCTGGGACCCGAAAGCCTACCTTTGATGCGCCTCCGAGCAGTACCCACCCCCACGGTACTCCTCTGTGCGGATACATCCTGCGATCTTGCACGGTACTAAAATGACAGGATTGCTTGGTGCACTGCTCCACTAAAGCGGAAAACAGAGAGACTCACTCCCAGAAATATCAGAAAACAGCGGGAACGGAGGGGGTGCGAACGAGATCTCTGATGACTGCGCTGGCGGCATAGCGCGGACAGAGATACGATCAAAGATAATCGAGGAAGAAGGCCGCTCTTGAGGATCAAAATCCCAGCATTGAGGAATAATCGACCGCAGCGAAGACACTCCATCATGGCAGGCGGGATCGACGGCAGTACTCATAGTTAAACCGCCGAGAGCGTCGATCAAACCTGGAGCCGATTGCTTATGTATCTCCAGGATAACGGCAGAGTCCTTTGTTCTTGTCGAGTAAGGAATCCTTTCGGTCATTATCTGACGGTTCAAGGTTAGTCCCACTGTGCCAAAGCCCTTGGTTCTCGCGAGGGCGCTTACTTCAAACGCCGTGCATCCCCAAGCCCAGACATCACTTTTCAGAGTATGGTTGGATTCCTCTTCCAAGACGAGCTCGGGGCTCATGTAACGGATTGAGCCCCTTATTGACCTTGAAGTCGTGAGGCCGGAGGCTGCTCCAGACTCGCAAATAAACGAGGAGAGTCCGAAATCGCAGAGCACCGCATCGATGCTCTCGTTTACGAGTACATTGGCCTGGCGAGATCATTAGTCTACAAGCGCCATCGAGTAGGACACCAAGCTGACTGGTTTCAGGTCTCCATGGCAAATAGGTGGGCTGAAATCGTGCAGGTATTTGAGCCCTGTAGCGATGTCGCGCACCTATAGAAATGTTTTAAACATCAGCAGCACTCATTTAGCCGGTACGAGTTTGGACTTACAAATTTCAATCGGACAGCAACGCTGGCGGTACTCAGTTGAACGTATTGCATCACGTTTCCGTTGACCATATATGTCGACACGAACCGCGCGCACCCGCAATCCGCGCTGAGGTGGTAGCCGATAAGTTCAAGAATGTTCGGATGCCTCATTTTCGCCCATATTTTGAGCTCCCTTGCCAGACGCTTAATCGGTGTTTTAGCGGAAGGCAATATAATACTAGGATGGCAATACTAACGAATGCTACTCGTTGTCTCACAACGAGCGGTATCCGCAGCTCCTTGACAGCAACTTTCCTCGGGGACCTGGATAGCTTGTCCAGAGTAGCTAAACCTACTTCTCCAAAGCCTCCATCCCCGAGCTTTGTTTCTTCGATAGTGAGCCGCTCAGGTGGGATCAAGAGATGAGCAAGTTCGTTGAGAGTGGCTACCTATGAAACTAAGGTCGTCAGAGGCGCTGTGTTCAGCACATCTTCGAGCCTTGTTCCCGCTTACTAGAACCTCACGGCTTGGCTCGGGGTTCATTGTCTGTCTCCTGCAGTACCGGAGGTCGAGCGGGGATGTGGTGGCGAGTATAGAGCAGTCACCGCGTGCAGCGCGAGCGTTCAACACGTGTCAACTGCATTGCACATTCGAATAAGAGACCTTTCTCTTTGGCTTGAGGAAGATCCTTCGGATCATCAGGCATACCAACGACTCCAATATTCACTGTTCCAGCATTCATGTGTGATATGTCAGGTGGTTAGCCGTTGCGATGGCGAAACTAGCAGGAATCGGCCGGGGTCGCGAACGTTCGCGCCGTTGGCGTCAACGCTTCGCTTATCCTTTATGAGGTGACGGAGGTGGAAAGTGCCCTGAAGTCACACACCACGCACGACATAGGATAGTCGACCGGGTCGCATATCGGAAGGCGCCGCCGATCAAGCTGCGCCGCCTCTTGAAAGCCTCGTCACCCGCATCGAGACGCTCTCAGGACTTCCGTCCCCCCTCCAGGCGATTCAATAAAGCAAAGAGAATCCTAAAATAGTCGACTCGAGATTGAAGAGGAGTTCAGTGATGCAGTCGAACCATCCGCCGGACGAGGTCGAGCAGAACTTGCGAAGGTAATTTTAAGGCGGAGGAATTGGCCATTCGTCCCCTGTTGCGTCAGGAGACTCAGGAACATGAAGCTTGGCAGGATGGACGTCATGTAGTTGAACTTGTGCATCATTAAGCTCCCCTTGGTGCTCTGTTGGGAAGCCGACTTCAAAATCTAAGGTGAGCCGGTGTCCGACTGATGATCCCTTTTAGTGGCTTGGGTAACGAGACTGGGGGCGACCGACTATTCTAGGGATTTCGATTCCGACTCCGCAAACCAGCCGTTAACAGAAGTCTTTGTAGTCGAATCGTCAGTGTCAATGCCGCCCCAGTTCCTCATCCAAAGGTTAGCCGTCAGGTTGAGTATTTAGGACTAAATTATGCATGTATGCGCCACTACTGCGGTCAAGGAAGTACATCAATTCTACCAACGGTGAGGCAATAATTTCGGTCGGGTTAATCCAGCAAGATTCAAATTGCCCTCAATCGTTTGCACTCCTTCTCCGCTACCAGGGGGTCACGTTCCGCGCCACCGGGAAGCGAAACAGAGTGATCCTGCTCAACGCGTTGCCTAAGCCCAGGAATCACGTCCCATATTACCCCTCGTCTTGAACTTATTCCATTAATGAACAAGGAGCCATCTGATGGCAGGAAGGACATTTTACTATCTATCTTGTTCAATCCGGCTCGCCATGGGTAATGGGGGGTAAGGCAGCGGGCAGCCCATGCATCCCGAACACTGACAATTACTCGAGGTCGCACTCGTACGAAGTTTTCCCGACTAGGAGCTCCCCGACGCCCAGCCCGCCAATATATTTGATTATAAACTATACAGGGCTATCGGAATAGCTAGCGTAGGGTACTTCAGTTTTCTCCTCCCTCTAGAAATCTATCCGCGCGAGGAACAACCGAAAACTCTAACTAAAAATTGCCGATCTTTCCGCTCTAAAAGCGTCTATACAGCTTGGCAATGACGTCGAGAGGATGTTGAGCCACGGTTGGAAGGGAGCGATCGAGGGTTCGGTAAATTGAGGCAACAGATTTGGAAGACGAACGAAGACTTTGTGGGTCATCTTCCGAGAGATTTGTAAGCAGCCGGCTCCTTTGTTCCGCTGTATCTGTTCCGCTCCGTGGCGTTTCATCAGAGCCTATTACATAGTAGTATTTGTTGTTATCGGTCTCGTTGTATTTTATTTATCTTCTGCTATGTCCCGGCAAGCTCCGGTCGAATGAATGAAACGGGCAGGGATGGCCGCTCACTTTGTGGCTTGGAGCTATTGCATGGACAACTACAGCTCCCTTCTATGCCGCGGCTCTTCTCTGCATGCAATAAGTTATAACCAGACTGTCTATTTCGGCAAAGACAGGCAAATAACCAAGTATGTCTTATGATAGTCGAACAAACGATTACAACAAATGGGGGGTCAAGCTTCTTGAAAAAACACCTTCAGATACCGGCGCCACCAGGACTCACCCCGGTTCGGAGCAAGGACAAGCCATTCCGCAGACTACCTCGCCTCGTAAAGCAGGAGCCACGACGTCCGAATAGCGTTGTTGTCGTATACGATCAGCTCGTCGTAGTTCAATCCCGAGCCAGGGTTCGCGATTATCTGCCGAAGAGATACGCGAGGGTGAGCGCGAAGAGTTGAGGAGGCTCCAGTCCCAAAAACGTGCTTACGGAATCGAATCCGGCCGGAGCGGCTCGAAGGCTGTTGTCAGCTGAAGTGAGTATCTTTCCCTTCCCGACTGCTACGCGGTTGAGGAACATCGCCTTGTACTGCGATCCCGGTGCCGCTCCTCGCGTGTACGAATCGGATCTAGGCGGGGAGTGGTGAGCCAATCAATCGCCCTTTAAGCGAGCTTTAGGCGTACTTCGAAGATGTAGCGCTCGTGTATATCCCTTTCCCAAACCTGACAACACAAGTCAGTATCGGTCTCACATAGTCGGCCAAGTGCACAAATCGATGCCTCACATCCCGACCGCCGCAAACTTGACGTCATACGAATTCTTCAATATCAAACACACCGAGCAATTACTGTTGTTGCAGAAAGTCAGGTTCTTCCCGTCGTCTCCGATCTTGCACACTCGTCGAGTTCCGTGCCATCGGCGGCGCTCGTTGGCGGGTTCCATTCCCTTGCCGGCGAAGTTGCCAGTGCCCTCTAGATTACGCCTAGAGAAACAGTGTGAAAATCCATCTGTAGATTAACTGTGATTAGAAACTGACTTGTAGGCATCGTAGCTGTCAATTAGGCTCTGCGGTAAGATGATCTTATATACTCTTGCCACTTTCGGCGGGTTGGCGTTGTGTTTCCAGGCAGTCTTGAACTGTCCGGCCACTGAAAAGGCATCGCAAGGTGTAAGTCACGCAGTTTATTTTGGTGAAACGAGGACTTGCCGTCGGTAAACCGGGGGTCTGAAGTCGGTACTTCGAGAAGGATAGGTGCGGCGCTGGTGGCTGCTTGGCTGCACTTGTTGCCGCAGAACAGGGATTTTGGACCATCCCGCGGCATGGTTTTGCAATATAGGCAAGCAGGGTCGAGGCCGTCTTTCACGCCTTGTCTGAGGATGTAGGGAGCGTTGTCAGTGGTATCGTTCTACTAGCATGACTAGGACCCGGAAGCCTACCTTCGATGCCTATCCGAGCAGTACCCACTTCCGTACTCTTCAATGCGGTTACAACTTGCAATCTTGCACGGTTCTAAAAGGGTAGAATTGCTCAGTGCCCAGATTTACTAAAGCGAAAAGCAGAGAGACTCACTCCCAGCAATACCAAAGGGCGTCGGGAACGAAGGAGGTGGGACCGAGATCTGAGATGACGGGGGTTGTCGAGGAGGCAAGCCGTTCTTCGCCGCTTGCCCACAGGTTCGGCCGCAGTACTTATGAGTACCATGTTTTGGTCGTGCAAAGCAGTGCTAATGAAATAACAGCACTTCAGCCACGAGTTCGGTCAACGAGACGTAATGAGGCTTTTCGGCGAATAACGCCACCATCGGAACTTACCTCGCATAGAGTCGGATCGACGGTCGGTGCTGGTGCTGGCGGCTGCTGGTACTGCGTTCCCCAACCGTAGCCTTGATTTCCGTATCCCCCAGCAGCGTTGCCGTACGGATCATAACCGCCTGTCGCATTCGCATTGTACCCGCCACCGTAGCCTCCGTAGCCTCCATACCCGCCGTTATAGTTCGGACCTCCCGCTGGTGGGGAGTCGTCATCGTCATCATCATATTGAGCGTACGATCCGTACGAGGAGCCACCACCATAAGAGGGTCCACCGCCATATGAGTTATCGTCACCACCATTTGCTGCCGCTCTTCCGCATGTCCGGGAGCAATAGGAAAACCCGGCGTGTGCAGGGGCACGTCCACAGTACTAACGTTGGATCGAATAGAACATTAGAGATCACATCCTTAAGAAGAGAAGGCGGAAGCGCTCACCGAGCAAAGACCTGAAGCAGACATCCTAATTAGAAATTTTTCTGGCTGATCGCGAACAACGGTCGGGGATGGTGGTTCTGCTCAGCGTGTTGGCTAAGCTCAGCAAGTCACACGGGACCCCAGTCACTCTTATCCTAAACTTGTTCCATCAATGAGCAAGTGATCATCTGATAACAGGAAGGGCCGTTCATAACCTATCCTGTTCAAATCAGTGACTCCTGACCTTCCACCTACTCGAAGGGGTAGCCATGGGTAATGGGGCTTGCCGAAACGCCTCCGACGGGATGCATAAGCAGGAAGGTCCTTCTCGCACCGAGCGCTCCCCAGGGGTCGACGCTCGAAAGCCAAGTTAAAATAAATCTGTCGCAGTATTTCGCATGTTGATAACTATGTAGAGCGTACGGCAAAAAGAGGTTCAAACAGAGCTGCGGGGCCCGAATCAGAGTGACACTCAGGGAATAAACTAAGTAGAGGAACCAGCACCCGAACGGTTTTATTGGAGGATAGCTTTTCGCTCCGGATCCTTATATAGGCTGAGCTGCCGGGGTAGGATGAGGTCCTTTTTAGCACAGAAAACACGCCCGGTGTCATACTCGATGTAGGCCTGGAGTCGAGGCGTTAGTAAGGACGGCGTCAAGAGATGCCCGGGAAGCCGACTGTACCGAGTGATTCTTCTTGTCTCCCTGTACGAAGTCTTCAAGATGTATGATACTGCAAAGAATCATTGCACGTATCGGGTGGCTCGATTTGCTAACCGTGAAACGATTGGCTCTGGCTGGGTTCCTGCGCGCGTATATGCCCTTCCCAAAGCTGAAGGAGGGAGCGAAGGGACGATCAAGGTTGTTAGCACCCACAACAACAAAAGTTTCATACAAGTAGGTAGGACTTACTCTCCAATGTGGTGAGGAAGTTTACACTCTAGCACATCGAAACACTGGCGAATTACAATGCAAATGCTGCACGATCCCCAGTTACAAAGTTGATCGGAGCCGAATCGAGGTACACCTAAATCGCAGATGCATTGTCCGCCATACAACGCGGCCTTGGTGGTTGACCCTTCGAGACGATCCGCGGCAAACCTAAAAAGAAATATCGATCACATTGAGTATTTAACGCATCCACAATAATAGAAAAATATGACATACACAGCGGCCTTGAAGCGGTGCTTGTACTTCTTCGAAACGTTGATTTGATAAATGGCTGCGATCTGGGGTGAAGCGAACATAGGGTCATCCCAGTGTTCTTGGAATCGTCTGGCAACTGGGTGAGGGGAATGAGATAACGTCCGAGGTCCCAGCCCGAACAATGGCTCCCATACTAGATACGTAGTTATTATGATCCGGAGGGATGAATGTCAAACAGACAGGTTCCCGGCCCGTTCCTGGGCCTCTCTCGCTCCGCATCTCTCCTTACAGTATTCGGATGGAGAATCTGCAGGATACTCTTGGCAGTAAGCGCAGGCTTAGACTTCGCCTTTCTGTACCGCTTCCCTATCCAGAAATATACCGGATCGGTTCGTCATAAGGGAAAGACTCCTGGAGGTAGGAAAAGCGGCGAACGTACTTGGCGTGCTTATTAGAGCAGTGCTTTCCTCGAGCAGGTATTTCGCATTTGTGTAGCTGACACCGCTGAGTAGTCATCTGAGCGTGAAGATTGCGACAGGAGCGTCCGCAAAACGGATGAATAGTGACAACTCCGGTTTTGTGATCCTTCTCGGTATACTTTGGCCTGGCCTGGCACCGCTGAAGGAACCCAAATCGGGTCATCACAGTTAATGCGGAAAGGTGCGAAAGGGGTGTTTACGGACGCACTTCGCAGAGGTTGCCACTGCTACCCGCCACTGGCGGTACAGCGCCGTAGCTAGCTCTGCCTGCCGAA
>WSUI01000954.1:0-13670 GCA_019633595.1 Tulasnella sp. UAMH 9824
CCAACGTTGGCCTTTGCGGCTTTTTCGATGGCGTTGCTGACAACGCTCTCTCCGGCGCCCGCGTTCCGAACCAGCTCCTCGAACCCACCCACGCCATCCTCGGACTGTTCAGTACCACCGAACCTCTTCTTGAATCTCCCCATTCGTCCAGCTTCGTCGTCTCCAGCTGCGATCCCGTCGCTGCCGGGCGCCCAGAACGGGTTGTTCGTCAGATCCCTCGTCAATCGGATGGTCGTCCGCGGAGAAGTGGTGAAGTGTGTAAAGGTTGATCCATCAGATAGTATGACGCGTTGCTTGAATTGCGGCACCATGGGAGGCGGTAATGTCGGTGCTTTGCGCAAATGGGAGCGCCCGTATGGGGAGGAAGATTTTGACCGCGTTTGTTGGCCAAGCAGTTGGCAGACGGCTGAGCGCGAAGTTTGGCCGGTTTTGCCTTGTATTCTGAGCATCATAACTGCTTTTGGAAGGCTGATGCAGAGCTGAGAGCGTACGATGTCTGAGAGGGTAGTTACACTGGGGCGAGCGGGAAACCGAAATTTCCGAGGGTGAGGGTCGAACGTGCTTACCTAAGGGGCCAACATTCCCACACTTCGGCATTCTTGAGATGACGAGCATTATCGATTGTCACCAAATGAGTTAGCTGGTGCAATGAGAAGGATGGAGGGGCGTAGATTCGGCCAGTCAATACTGGGGAGGGGGGGCGGGCTGCTATATGATCAGTGGAATGAGCGATCGTGACCCCGAGCGACCTCGAACTTTTCTTAGCAACCCTCCCGCCAAAAAAAGAGGAAAGGGTGCCAATCAATTTATAGAGAGCCTAGACTTCAAACCATTGAATTAACATACGACCCTCGAATACCCTCAATCGTGGGAGAAATTTTGGGACGAGGGTTTTGGTGGTGCACAGGTCCAAAACACATCGTTCACGAAGGTGAGGCAAAAGGATTGCTAAATGGACTACGGTATTAGCGGCGTTATGCTCTATGAGATGCAGAGGCTACTCAGATATCTCAGATGCCCGTACGATCACTCGACACTCGGCAGAGGCATCGCTGCAGACCGAATAAAAGTCAGTGACACTGGGCATTACCGCCGGCAAATCGGTGACCAACGTATAGAATGCTCGTCAATCGCTAACATCGAAAACGCCTATAACCGAGAGAGTTGATTTGATAGTTAGCTATGGAAAATGTTTGGTCCGACGCCTAGAAGGATTCTGTTCCCGAAAGATGGTATAAGTTAATTGCAGTGAAATCGCACCCAGTTTTGGCATTGTAGTGGAAGTAGTTGAACACAAGAGCCTTTACATGAGCACTCAAGATAATAGCTCTTGCTCGCGCAGCGAGAGTTGCAAAGCGCCTCGGCGTTTGCCAGGCCGAAAGGTCTCCACAATGAGTAAGTCAATCAACTCCTATCTTGCATAGGCTGAGGACTTTGTGCTCTAAGGTCCTTGTGATATCTTACTAGACCTATGATGCTCTGCAGATAGTCCTTTTGGCGAATTGGGCCAAGACGAGGGATTAGATGGCGGCGAGGTTCATCAGAGAGCAGATAGCACTTACTGTTCGAAGCTTCACTCTCGATGGAAAAAAGCGGCCAAATTGATAAACCACCTTCTAGGCTCCGCTCATTAGTCACTGCTCGTCTTGTTCACTGCCGGGTTCTCAGACCCTCCACGGAATCTTGTGGATTGGAAATCGGCTGGATTGAGGCTGGGTATCAAAATCTCCCAAAACAGCACTTCGCGTCGAGATGCTCGGGCGCTCAGCCCGACTTTGCATGTGGGACATCGCGGGGGCATCTGGCGATTAGTAAGGTCCAACGCTGGGGCTCTCCTGATGTCCGAGTAAGAACGCCACAGCGTAGCATTCCCACACCAGTTCCCCTGCCAAGGGACTATCAGCGATGACCCCCTATTCCCATTTTTAGAACCCTCCGTCGCTCAGAGGTGCCCTCGCCATCGGGAGCCGAGCGGGTTTCTTCGCTTAGTACCTGTCAACCCTAGACACGGCGCATCTCCTCACCGACCTATTGAAGCTCCCAAGGAAGTCTATCACGCATTAGCTCCCAATCTGGGGCCTCAGTCGCAACGAAATAATTGGTGTCCGGCGCTGCGGTAAGGACAACGATGCGGATGCAGCCCTAGTTTTCGAATCCTATGCTGCAGCGACCGTGCGCGTATCTGAGGGAGGCCCTTCCGCCTCTATGTTCCGGCTTCTTCACAGAATATCAGACTCGGAATTTCTCGTTTGTCCTTTCCTTCTGACACGTTATTATCTCTACACTTCCCAGATCCCCGACTCGAAGAGTAGGAGAGCGCTCGGGCAGATCCTGCTCGCATCTCATGATCATCGCAAGAATTCGGAGCCGGTCGTGTGCAAATCTCATAAAATAACTAGATGGAGGATAGCTCTGGTACCCTGGCGAGCCCCGCGACTCGCTATTTCTCGGGATCGGACATAGTATAAAGCGAGCATTCATCACCGCTTGGGCGAGCCCTCGCACGCAACAATGTCTTCTGAACCCTCGCACACAACAATGTCTTCGTCACCGCCTCCTCCAAAAACCATCATCCTAACATTTGACGGAACCGATAATGAGTTCTGCGATACCAATACGAACGTCATCCGTCTCTTCTCTCTTCTTCAGAGAGGGGAGCCTTGGAAGCAAGTCGTCTATTATCAGCCGGGCATAGGTGAGAGTCCCCTCCACTGCCATTTGATTCCTTGCGCCAAAACCGACTCGTATCATCATCCATGAACCCCCAGGAACATATTTGGCTAAAGGCTCTGGCTACTCCCCCATGATTAAATGGTATCTGAAGCAGTTGGATAGATGTTTTGGCTGGTGCGTAGAAATCGGACTAACCGCCGCAAGGTCTTTCGCCTGATCTCGACTCTATCCCTCGGACCGACTTGCTAGGTACTTGGATGCGCACGTCCGTCGCTCCACCAAAATATAAAGCTGAGTTGCTAAAACCATCTGATCAGATCTTGGATGGCTACCGTTTCCTCATGAGAAATTACCGTGTTGGGGATAAGGTTTGCCTATTCGGTTTCAGTAGGGGCGCATATACTGCCAGGTGCCTGGCAGGAATGCTAAACAAGGTCTGTCACTTCGATATAATTACTAAGAATCGCATCGCATAGCGTTTCATTTGTAGGTTGGGCTCCTAATCAACTACAACGACCAACAAATCGAATTCGCGTACAAACGATACCTGGACACCTCAGAGGGCGGAGATGACCGTGCGGAGAAATTTAAAAGCCATTTCTCAGTAGACTGTGAGATACAGTTTCTAGGAGTCTGGTGCGTTCTCTGTGATTTCTGGAGATAACTTTACCTCACGACGGGTTTTGATGGGACCCAGGGATACCGTCTCGTCGATCGGGCTTCATCGCCCTCATCTACCGTACACGTCCGAGAACAATGCGGTAAAAATACTCCGACAGGCGCTTGCTCTAGACGAGCGGCGAGTGAAGTATAAGCCAGACCTCTGGAGCGTCGTCCCGGAGGCTTCAGGAGAACAGGCTTTCCCTGCTCGGGGTGAGGCCGTAACCAATGTGTTAGAAGTATGGTTCCCCGGAAATCACTCTGGTAATCGAGAGCCGGAGGAGCTTTCTTTAATTGAATGGCAAGTCGCTGACTACCACTATTTTACAGATATCGGGGGTGGGTACGATACCGATGAATCGCCCGGGAACACAGCCAACACATCCTTGGTCTGGATGCTCAACCAAATCCTTCTTACCCAAGTCCCTATATTCTTCGACGAAGACGCAGTTGAAAGATGCAGAGCCTGGCTGGTAGCGTATAGACGAATGGAATCCCGAATGGATCGCCTAGTCAAGTTCAGACCAGTATACGACAGATTCACCACTAGGATCCCCGTTACTTCTCCCCTACACAATGAGTTTAGGGGAGCTTGGGCGTTTCCGTGGTGGGTGATGGAATTCCTCAGCTTTAGGTGGTTTCCGGTGCGACCAATCGACGGGCGCTTAGGCTTCCGTTGGAAAGGGTGAGCCTTCTCTGACAATTCAATAATATTTCCGGGACATAAATGCTTATAAAATCTCAAAATAATTATTCAGGCTTCGACAGCGGCGCATAATTCCGTATGAACAGATATTTCTTCACTCCTCGGTCCACGATCGAGCGGAAACTATACTCGAGGGACACAATTACGCAGTCAACGTGGATACTATTCCCCACCCCACGTTTACGTTTGTGGACGACCTGGAAAACTCCGGTCCGCTAGTTGAGTAGATAATTGTGGCCTCCTTACTTTCTCGGCTAGCGACCTCCCCGCTCCTCTCATTTCCGACCCCGCTTACTTTACCCTCCCGAGTTTACGTATGTAATGTGACCCTATTACTCCGCTCAAAATACTGCATCTCTTTACATTGACTACTCTCTATGGTTGATAATGGCTTACGGTCCGTCCAATGGCCGGTGAGACTAGGTGGGCTGGAAGCCTGATTGTCGGAGATTGAATTTGGGATGATCAAGATTAATAGGTACGCGGCATAAGCGAGCTATTTTTGACCGATTGGGATAGTGTTACGTATTTGGGGCTGGAGGGGCACAAGATCCTTGTCCTCTTGAGTAGCTCAATCACGATGTTGTCCCGCTGACCCCCCCAGCCTCAGCCGGAGAGATTCGACACCCTTGCCCTCCGAGGTCTTCCGGGCACCGCACGTTTATCTCGCTTGTGTAACCATTAACCTGCCGAGATCTCCTGTCAGCCGTCCGCTGAGCGATTTACATATATATACGCAGACCCCAGCCCTGCATATCCCCTATCTCTACCCCCAAACTATCATACTGCTTGATCAACACATGAGAAAAGCTCACGAGTGCTCATCTACAAACACGATGTGCTCAGCTACGAGCACGATCATCTCATCTTTTCACGCCACGGGGGATGGCAAAGGTTAGTGCATATGATTTTTCGCTGCTGAATTTCCGGCCTTCCCTAGTTTTCTGATACTCTATGCCTTCACCACTTTCATACTCAGGAAATCCCCCTCGAATGGGAGGTATGATCTCTTACTGCAGGTTGAGCTTGTCTGGACATCACTGATCGCAATCCATGGGCTATCCCCTTCTCAAAGACATCGTCCAAGTAAAGTATTCCATCTCATATTGCGAAGGCAATAAACTAGTAAGTCAGCCTCAAGCCCAAATCCTCCGAAAAGAAGAGCCTTTCGGGACTAATACACTTCCCCCTTAGCGCGTCCTGCCGAAGGGAGAGTCCGAAGCGATGTGGCTCGGTCGCCCAGGAATACCGAAAGGTTTGGAGGCTGGTACGTTACTCCTTCCACGCGTAAATCTTTAGGATTATGTTCAAGCTATAGATCACTTATAGGCTTGCTACGTCTCAAGGAAGGGCAGAATGGGACTTGGGATTGCGACCCTAAAGGCGTGAGCAAAAATCCTCTGTCAGGGAAGTAGAATTTCCGATGACGCTTGTTGCAGGGTTTCGAGAGGGAAGTAGAGCTGGTAGATGGTGGAGAGAAGTACAAGATTCCTGCAAAGTCGAAGCTTCATTTCGACGTTGACCTTGAGAAAGTAACCCTGGGGGCCGCATCGAACTGAGATGTCGGATGCATCGCAACTCAGTCCCTAACGAGTCATCTGAATCGGCAGTGTCTTCATATTATGCTCCCGGCTCTTATACTGTAACTCCCCATTCATACAACTGCTCGACATAGTATGACATGCTTGTCCATCGACGTACTTTGATCCCGTATTGAACATGCTAATCATCCCAGCTGGTCTTCAACTGGGAGCTCTAACAGGGTCCTGATATGTCTTCGGTTCGTGGGCCATTGAAATAAGCCCAAGTTCTTCTTGCCTAAAGATCGTCTCGTCGCCAACCCGCCGGTGCAAATCAATGCGCAGGCCTCTTCGAGCCACAGCGCCAATTAAGGCTGGCGTGGCGTCATGAAGATGATGAGTCCTTGGACAACTCCACTGATGTGCCTGGAAGTTTGCAGCCAGACTGACATAAGCGCCCTGACGAGCTAATTTAATGTTCCCGGACAAGTCCTGCTCGGTGCAAGTGATCTAAGATATGGCCTGTGGTGCAACTACTCCTTCAACCACGTAGGTTCACGGGGCGGACGTGGCAAGACGAGAAATGGAGTCTTCCAAGAGCACATGGCTTACGGGCTGGACAAGTGAACACCACACTCCTTCTTGACACCGATCATGATTGACGATCTCATCCGCTCGGTGGCTATCAGCGTTTGGGAACGAGGGCGGTCGCGGCGCCAGAACTCATCCGACAATCATGAGGCAAGCCGAACGTTCCAGAAGCTCTTCAGGTAAACCCACTCTAATAGTTTCTTCTTCGCCTGCGCACATCTCTTCGCTCAGACCAGCTATACTGAAGTATGCCCTCATAACGCGCATCGACCAACCGACGAAGCTATGTTCCGCTTTCGTACTGGCTTTGAATTCCTGTCCGATAACGGTTTCATTACTGGTGATGGCGAGCTGTTCGCTTCTCCTTGGCACCACTCCCGGGCGCGGAAACAGATGACGTCATGCAGACAATCGCCTTGTTCAATGACCCGCGATCTTACTGCAACGAAACTTACATAAGCGAAGCGTTTGGCGAGTCCGCAGCATTCTGGCCTCGGCCTCTTTTACACTGGCAACGTCGTCGGAACGACGACCACCGGCGGGTTGCTCGGGAGACCGGCCGAAATATTAAAGGACCACATAAGCGCTGTGACGAGCTAATTGAATCTGCCTTCCTTCCAAACCCTATTTCGAACCTTCCAAGTTGTTTTGCTCGCGTGACTTGCACCTATTGTTTTGACCTGCACTTCAAGTGTACGTCAAAACAATAGGTGATTCAGTGCAACGCACCACCACCAGCGGTTTCGTACAAAACCCAATCATAGGACCAAGTCTGAGGTCTAGAAGCTGGAACTGAAAAAAATTCTCCATACCTTCGCTTAAATCAGCCATGATTGACGACCTCATTCGCTCGATGGTTATCAACGCTTCACCGCGAGCGCGGCTGTCGATCCAGGACTCACTCGATAACTGTGAAGCAAGCCGACCCATTCACGAGCTCCTAAGGTGTGTCCTCGTTCTCAATGGTTACCCACCTCGAGCATATCTCTTCGTTCAGGGGACTAGTTCTAAAGTGTGCGCTTCTAACGCGCATTGGCCAACCGGACGAAGGTACCGTACGTATGCTCCAGTTTCACGCTGACCCTGATGACGCCTTATATTCGTATGATAGGTCCACCTAGCTTCATAATATTAGTAAGTTTTCTTTGACGCTCATGGGCCTGCAAAAAACCTCCAACCCCGTTGGCAAACCTAGATCTGTTTAGGCTATTCGGGAATGCATGCTGCGGACGGTACCCCTATGGACCTGGAGGGACCCAAACACGATATGGAGATATTACTGAATTATTTAGGATGTGAGCTGCTCAGTGCCTCGAAACTGCCTACATTAAATGTGATTCATATAGTCAATCATTGGACTTTTGGGCCACGGAGATTCTTAGTAATCAGCGATCTCAGCGTTCAGTTCACTGACAGCTATGGGGTCTCAGCAGCCATCCCTACCATCCCTCCAACTCGTCGCAACATTGTGCGCAACATCGGCTTCGATTTATTTTCTTGATGGATCCTGACTCATCTCTAGGAACACGTTATCCGGCGCACCATGAAGAATTTAGGGAAAAACGCTAAATGCATAATATACTGTGAGTAGAGACAGCCACAGAGTTTCAAAGCTTATAATTGGATTTAGTCAGCGGAAGCTTCGATCTGGAGTCTCCTAGAGCACCAGAAGGTCGGGGAGCTGCTCGTGAGTGCGGCTGGTGTTTACTCTCATCAGAATGGTCACCACTCCATCGGGTTTTGAAATCTCGGGACTAAGGAATGATCATCAATGAGACTGAGCACATAGACGGCCCTGTGAGCGCTCTTGCCTTACAAGTCTGCTTCTTGACTCTGATCTTTGTCACGAATAGGAACTTTATATCTGGTTGAGACAGTCGAGGTTCTCCAGCTGTGAAATCACTGTAGATGCTGGCAACTCGTTCTTGGCTTTCATGATCCGCTGACTTTTTTATTTAAACCCAGGTCGTTCTTGATGTAAGTGTGCCTATAAAATGAGAAAGATGGAATCCCGAATGATAACTCTCGTATACATTACTGGAATGCAGGCCTGTTACAGCGGCAATTTTCTAGGTAAGCTCCAATGTACTAGAAGTTAATTTTTTTGACACACAACTTCTGCCTCAAGGGTTGCCTCATATCTACGATGGAGGGTGGGCTGAAGGAGGGCATAGGAACAGCCCAGGAGCTTCTAACGGCAACATATCAAGTCAAGTTGTGAGCGTTGAAGTATTGAGAATCGGCAGCACGCGAGCTAAGGTGAAGACGTTATCTGCCAGATTCAGATTTCCTCGTCGAGGGAGAATGAGAGGGCTTACAATGTCGAGCCTGTAAACATACCGGGAGCGACTTACGGGGCGCTAACTTGGACCCTGCTCCAACACCTAAAGAGTGAGCGCTATTGGTCGTTCATAACCATAGCCAATCTCATACTCTACGAAATATCTTAGACAGCTCGCGGCAGGACCTTCGTCAGCTCGCCTTGACGCTTTCGACGGCATTTCATACGATGCGTGGATTTGGGCTAAATTGGGAAGGAACCCAGATCCCTGTCATAAGTAGCTCAAGGAGGATCAAAGGAAAGATAGGAATTCTTTGAGAAGTGTACTCCGTAAACATCCCTTCCGCGCGGGGTATGGATGTATTCATGCGGATCACACGGCTAAAACAGCGTTAGACTGCAGTAGATTGGAAAGGCGCCCAAGTGCAAGGGACAGTACTTCGAAGAAGCTACCCTGTGCGCTGATCAAAACCGTGGGCCGGGCTTCTTTCGCCCCAAGTTTGTGGGTTCCTCAAGCATGCCACGCTCTTGAGAGACTTGCATCCATTCGCTTGATCACCGAGCCTCGACCGTCAACCAGGCGAAATTCGTGCTGTTAGCGAGCAGGTTGATCGAAAACGCTCCTCATCCAGCCCGGGATACCCCATTCCGGCTGGTTCCGATAAGGTTTCCGCGACTCATGGTACCTTCGTACTCCTGCTTACCCTTACGGGTCGTTTCGGTGACCCACATAAATAATGCGAAATCCCAGAGATTTCACTCAACCCGAACCACCATGGCTGCATCCTCCTCGGTTCCAGCGAAAACGATTATCCTTGCATTTGACGGAACTCTGAACAAGTTTACGAAACACCAAACGAATTTACTTCGTCTCTTCGGTCTGCTCGACAAAGAGAACATCGACAAGCAGGCATTGTACTATCAGCCAGGTGTCGGTACGTAGCGTACATGTCTCCAACAAACCTGAAAAGTTACAACCACGCCATCACAGGAACATACTTGGCAGAAGGAACCGCATGGTCCCCTACAATCAAGGATCTTAAGGAGAAGCTAGATAGCATTTTTGCTTGGTATGTTGGCCCAGCCTTCAACACATCAACGTCGCGAGTCTAACCTCCTGGGTTGCTCAAGGTATTTAGATATTCATGTAACGTCACCAGTGATCCTACGCGTGGGTCCTTAGCCTAATTCGAGCTCGAAACTCATAGATATTGGACGGTTACCGCTTCTTGATGAAGCATTATAGGCCGGGGGACCACGTGTGTATGTTCGGCTTTAGCAGAGGAGCGTACACGGCTCGTTGCTTAGCGGGGATGCTCAACAAAGTTAGTTCGAAGACAATAGGTGACTCTCAAAGCGCAGGCGTTCTAACGTCGTCTTTAGGTTGGACTCATATCCCCCGACAACGATCAAATGGTGGCTTCCGCCTACGAGCATTACTTGGATGCCTCTCCCGCCGGTAAAGACTTGGCCAACCTATTCAAAGTACAGCTCGGACGTCCCTGCCCCGTCGCGTTCCTGGGTCTGTGGTGAGTTTATTACTTATTGAGCTGGGTAATTTAGGGGCCCCACTCATTCCGAACTTGCCAGGGAGACTGTCTCCTCTGTGGGACTTGCTGGTTCCCGCCACCTTCCGTTCTCGGCGAGTAATTCGGCCGTCAAAATAGTTCGCCACGCCTTGGCATTAGACGAACGCCGTACAAAGTTTAGGCATAATCATTGGGTTGGAACTGTTAGGAAGGAAAGCTCGCGGTCTCGTCCGACTAGGAAAGAGGTGCTTTCCATGATAACTTACCCCGATCCGACATTGCCCCCTTGGGCCGAATTATCTGAAAGACCAGAAGACATCGATGCTGTCGATGATCAAAGTGAACCCAACAGAACGGACGTGATGGAAGTTTGGTTTGCGGGGTGCCATTCAGGTGAGAGGACTGCACCCGCTCTTTGGGGATCACTCAACTTCTAATATGTTTGACAAGACGTCGGAGGTGGACATGGAGATCCCGACCCCTCGAACACTCTCAGCGATCCTTCACTGGGTTGGATGATCAACCAGATTCTTCATTCAGACGTGCCCATCCACTTTAATCTTGAGGCAATCCAGAGGCTTGAAGGCTTCAAATATGTGGACGTCTCCGCCAATCCCTTGCCAACACCTCCCAAAGACGTCTCCCCGAACGTCCCCGCCAATCCCCTGTCAACACCTCCCAAAGACGGCTCTCCAACTGAGCAGACCGAGAGCTTCAATTCCAATTTGCCGAGGGTGCAGCAACGGGATATCGAATCAACCGCGAGGTCTCGTATCCACGATGAATTGAGGTCAAACCGGCTCTGGTGGGTCCCCGAACTCCTGCCGTTCCGAGCTTCAACGCCCGACCGGACTGGAGAGACCTGGAGAAAGTCACAGTGAGTATGCTGAAGAAGGCTCGAGCATTATGATGCAACTGACAGAACCTACAACGATGATTTCCAGGTTCAGATTCAACCTCGGAGAAGGGAGAAAAATCTATGAAACTAATGTCCTCGTCCACGAATCCGTGAACCGGCTCATGGAAAAGGGGTATCGTCCAGCAGCCATATTTAAGCGCGAAGGAGTTCATATAAAGTACGTGGATGACTTGAATCAAGATAAGGGCAAGGGTCTTGTTAATAAAGGACGCCTGGTGCTGGAGACAGGGGAGGCTGATCCTCCTGCTTGGTCCGACTTCTGTCTTTTCTACGTTACTCTCTGGGGGTACCCGTGGCAATATTTAGGCGATATACAGCGCGTGCCGCAGGCGCAATCAGGCATTGCTCTCAGCGCCATCAAGCATTGCCCTCAGTAGCTATGCCGTCTTCGGTCATGCATCACTATTGCTAATATAAACCATGCACGGATCTCATTCTCTATGGGCTCTGCGACGCGACTCTAAGTTCTTAATTTGTTGAATTGGTCTCATGTGCGGTTGTATTCTCTTGCTTGCCGGATCATTCGCGGATATACAGTACATACATAGAGCCTTGGTGAGTTCCCTCCCCGCTCTTCCTCACCACGTTCCCAACGTTTTCAGCAGTTACGAAACTTTTAAACAACGCATGAGAACTTTAAGGGAGACTTGAACTCGCATTCCCGATATAACGTGTTGTACTGCGCCTTGGGGATTGGGCAATCTCGCGCACCATGCTGGCGAACGGCCATCACCGTTAAATGCGCATGCATGCAAGGCGTACCAACCAAACCTCGCTAAACCACAGTGTTTGCGACTAATTCAGTTGAGGGCGTGCGCAGGGAGCACTCTGGCTCACGTCCAAAGATTTGTTTCAACAAAAGTTAGACCGGTCGGTCGCTGCACCACTTGCTCGTTGGTTCCGGCCCGCAGAAGCTTTGCATTCTATATAGGGAGGAACGAGACCTCGGCATCTCCGCATAAATTCCGCCTTCATGGCGTCTTCCACTGCTGCGCTGATAATGCTCAAGACCATGAGTCTCGCATTCGATACGACGGGGAACAAGTTCCGTTTACACGATTTCAATGTCATCCTTTGCCCCCTCTTTTCTGATCAGAGAAGACCCAATGACCGGGAAATGGATTGTGAACCCCGGAATTTTAAATTGCTAAATCACATCTCGTTCATCATGATGAACGTCGAGGCAAACTATGGGCTACGATTAGTACAGACTTGGCGGAAAGCCCTGCATGATGTCCTACCGTGAAAGATATTTGAATAGCGCCTTGCCTCATGCACTAAGCTTTACAGCTTGTCCCACCGTACTATCTCACATCAACTCGTTATCTTTCCGCGCTGGGCATCCATGTAGGGATTCGATCTTTGAGACGTCAAGATCGGCGCTTTCACTTGGATGCGAACACCTAAAATTTGGAACCGAGGTGGTTAGCCACCCGAGGATGCAATTGCGGTGTACGAGACCAAGACAGAGACGCGGTCGAGGCACGGCAAGGTTATAGCACAAGCAAGGCGGACCCAAGCCACTGGGCAAACCAGGCATCAACTATGGGGTCACATGACTCTTAAGCTGAACAAAATCAAATCGCTGGCCACGCATACTGATTGAAAACGTGCCTTGGGCTGCTAAAGTCGCATGCATTTCTCACAGTGCGAGTTTACTGAAGGAGTTGCGATCATTTGTCTGATCATCGTCGCTGGAACACGTGAGACCCGACAGGCAGCCGGACGGAATCCGTGACGCGCTGCTTGCGATTGCAAGGAACATGACGGGAAACAACCCGCCAACCGGCGCTTGATCTCCTTTTTTTCGAGTTCATTCCGATAAAGTTTGGGCAGTTGAGGTGCCTTCGGACTCTCGCTTGCTGTCTACAGATGGCTTCGGTACTGTAGATAGAAAATGAGACATCCTGGAATTCCACTCGATCCCTCCGCCAATGGCTTCGTCCCCCACTGCTCCCTTTGCACCGAAAACCATTATTCTGGCATTCGATGGAACGTCAAACAAGTTTGGAAAGCACAAAACCAATCTACTTCGGCTATATGGTCTGCTCGATAGAACGAACCTCCAGGAGCAGGTGCAGTACTATCAGCCAGGGGTCGGTGCGTTGGGAAACCGCTCGCCTTGCACGAATTTGAGAGTACGGGCGAATTTATTATCATGTTACATTAGGAACATATTTGGCAGAGGGGAATGCGTGGTCTCCTACCGTAAAGGCCATGAGAGAGACTCTAGATAGCGTTTTTGCTTGGTACGTTGGGCGGCTGACCGTGCGCCACTCCGAAATGTCACGTCTAATCTCTCGCGTGGATCAAGGTACCTAGATATTCACGTAAGACTCCGAGTTCTTCAATTCATGACCTTTGAACCTGATCCAAGTTCGAATCTGGTAGATATTGGACGGATACCGATTCTTGATGAAGAACTATCAGCCAGGAGACCGCGTGTGCATGTTCGGCTTTAGCAGGGGAGCGTATACGGCTCGTTGCTTGGCAGGAATGCTGAACAAAGTAACGCTGAAAGCGGTAAATCACTCGAACAGTTTACTTATTCTGACGAACGTCGTTAGGTTGGACTCTTACCCCCAGACAACGACCAAATGGTGGCTTCCGCATATGAGCGATACTTGGACACCTCTCCCGACGGCAAAGAACTGGCCAGAGACTTCAAAGAGCAGCTTGGAACGCACTGTCCAATCGAATTTCTAGGTTTATGGTGAGTAGATTACACGTTACGAACAGGTCGTCAAGTGTCCTTACTAATCCCGCACTCGTCAGGGACACCGTCTCCTCC
>WSUI01000955.1:0-13632 GCA_019633595.1 Tulasnella sp. UAMH 9824
CCTCCTGGAGCTTCAAGGTGCTCCCGGAGCGTCCCCGGAGCTGCATCTGCTCCAGGCTGGACAAGGTTTCGAGACGTAGAGAGGAGCGGGTGCGGATGTCGAACTTCATCAAGTCAAACAAGGGGCTCAGGGGTGGGAAATCATACCACGAAACGCACGACACACGTTCAACCGCGATAATCAGTAATCGTAGCGGCGCAAGCACCAGTCCCCGATTCTACAAAAAGATCTGAAATGAAATGCGAATATCTTTTATTCGAGCCAGATTCCAACAAAATACATTTGTCTTCACATACGAGCTGCCTGAACGGAGCGACAGACCTGTCAGACTGCGTTCATTGATACTTATTACTCTAAACCATTGTTACTATCTATTTCCCGCCCGTGGACAACGCCATGCCTGCTTTGTCTACCCGAGTGAGCCCTGTAGCCGGTGTCGGAGTGCTTAGGGAAGTTTTGCGGACCTCATCCGAAGCTTGGGTGGCTGGACTCATCGACTATCATTCAGTTGAATGGTTTGTTTTCGGAAGTCGAAGCCTTATGAGGTCGAGAGCCCAAGATGTGGCATTTTGTGTCGACTTAAAGAGCCTCGGCAGTCTTAGCTGATGTACAAAACAATGTAATGTGAACGAGACACACAACCCGGAGACTTGAGCATGAATCCATTGAGGCAAGGAAACGAAGGGAAAACAAAGAGGGCCCGGAGATCCTCAGAAGGCGCCAGCAAAGGAAAGAGAAGCGCCAGATCCGAAGATATGGGATTGAGAATGAGCTGGGTGATTTTGGTGTCGATGCGCATACGAGAACAACAGCAACAGGAATGGCGAGGTTTATAATTCGTCACTGCCATGCAATCCTCACAACAGTGGTCCACATAATCTTTAGCGAGGATTTGTGGCCAATAAGCATCATAAGTTGAATCAGATTGGGCAATGGGAGCCAAGGCGGCAGCTGCGGCAGCTCTACATGACTCTTTCTCTCAAGCACAATCGGCATCGAGACAGGCGTTCCGAGCATCAGTACTCTCAGTCTCATGACGGGTGCGCTTCCCCTCTTTGGATTTCAAGCGGTTGTGCTCCTTCTTAAGCCATTTGTCAAGAGCCGCAGTGGCATCATCGACCAAAAGCCCATCAAGCAAGCTTCCGAAGTAAACATGTACAGTTGGACCCCCTAAAATACATACACGTAGTAATGCATCACCCTGTAGAATGCATTAAATTTTGAGGAACATGTTTGGTAGTCAGTAAATTCATATATCATTATGCATTCCATCCATAATGCATAATGCATGGCCTCTTGGCTGATGCGCTGTGCCATTATGCATTACCATGGGGGGGGAGAGGTACAAAAAAGGTAATCAGGACGACAAAAATACGTCAATTCAAATTTCAACTACCAGCTTGGCTACAAGTCTTCTCAATGTTGTCAGGAGGCTCTACCAAGAAGAGAGGACTCTCCCGTCCACTTAGCGCAGCTGTCGCGCCAGCCGGAACATCCAAGAAACAAGCCAATTCCACTCTGGCGGATAGGCTCACCATCCTCAACTACGCCGCGGAAAACCCACATCTTAGCCAGGCTGTGGTTGCGGGCCACTTCCAGAAGAATGAGTTCCCTACCATGAACCAATCAACCGTTAGCCGGATTCTCGGTCGGGAAGAGGAAACCAGGGCCGAAGCGAAGATCCCCGGGAACCTTCCCTTCAAGCAACCTAGAATGGTGGAGTTCCCTGTTGTGGAAGAATCACTAGTAGCCTGGGTCCTGCAAGTGCAGACAAAAGGAATCCGGATCAGCGGAGAAGTCTCGCAAGAAAAGGCACGGTGCTTTGTGACGCTTCAGGGAGTGGATTTGAAGGAATTTCTCTCACTGTCAAACGGATGGTTAGATGGATTCAAAGCTTGCCACAGCCTCAAGCAATACCGCTTCCATGGAGAGGTGGGGTCAGTAGACGAGGATGCCGTTTCAGCGGAACGGACACGGCTCAAGAAACTCACCGACCAATATGGTTTGCACGATATCCTGAACATGGACAAAACCGGTCTAAATGACCAGATGCCACCTGACCGAGGTCTTGCAACGGCACAGCTCTCAGGCAACAAGGCAAACAAGCATAGGATGATGTATGCACTCACAACAAATGCAGCTGGGTCCGACACCTTCCCGCCGTTAGCCATTGGACATGCACAGCATCCCTGCTGCTTTGCAAAGAAGTCGGGAAAGGATTTGGGGTTTGACTACTGGTGGAATAAGAAGGCCTGGATGACCGCTTCGATCTTTGAAGGCTATCTCAAAGGGCTGGATGGTCGAATGCGGAAGGAAGGACGACAGGTCCTCCTTCTTGTGGACAACACCCCCTCACACATATTCAACCCTGAGACCCTTACCAACGTTACTGTTGGGTTTCTAGCCCCAAACATGACATCTTGCATTCAGCCAAATGATGGTGGAGTAATCAAGTCATTCAAGGCCCAATTCAACGGCCTTTTCTGCAAGCATACGATTGACCACAAGGAAGCAGGGGAAGTTGATCTTTACAAGATTGACCAATTGCAATCCATGCGGCTCGCTGAAGAAGCATGGTCCCGGGTTACTTCAGCAACAATCCGCAACTGCTGGTCCCATGTCGACATCCTTTCACCTCGTGACACCAACGGTGCCATGCTTCCGGAACCTGAAGAAGCACCAGTCACTCAGCCCAAGAAGAAGAAGCAACTCAACGACCCTGATGTTACCAATGCAGTCAAGGAGCTCAACAAGAGCATTGAAGATTTAGTGGCAAGGGGAGCCATTCCCCCAACCAGACTGATGGATGCGGAGGAAATGCTTGGGAATGACGAGGGAGTGATGGAGGGAACTTTGATGGAAGAGGAAATACTGGCACAGGTATTGAAGGACCGTCGTGCAGCAGAAGCAAGCAAGAATGATGGGAGCGAGGTCAACTCAGATGATGAATCGGAGATTGATGAACCCGTAATCACAGCTGCTGAAGGAATGCGCCACCTCCGCGATTTAGTGCGGCTTTTTGAAACACAAGCAGGGCGCGAGTTTTGGGAGGCCTCAGAACTCATTCCTAAATTGCTGAGGAAGCTCAATACCTCGGTACAAGAGGGTAAAACACAAAGTAAGGTTACCGATTACTTCATACCATGGCCTCGGTCACCATAATTACTCGTAGTTAGTCTTCAGTACTATGTGTCTCCCTTAATGCATTGCTCGAGATAATGCATGGACAAACCTGTCCACCAAATCAATGCACTATCCGGGGTCCAACTGTAGGTGGTTTGTGGTGTCGGACGACAGGGAGCCGCCATCAAGAAGGGCATCAGCCCGTAATCAAGAAGAGAAGTAGTTGACAAGAGCAGCAGAAACGGTATCTTAATCGTGCTTATCCACATGGAGTCCAACAGTAACCCTCCAAGAATCTATTTTTATAAGGAACATGACAAGCACGGGCCAAGAAATGATCGCGAGACAACTTTAACAGGGAAAGAACACTCATACGGTCTTAAGCCGTAGACAGCAACCAGGAGGAGAGTTGTCAGACCTCTGGTATCAGGTCAAAGGTTACAGGGACAAGGGGAGAGGTCTGGGTCAGGACAGGGATAGAGTGCAGGTTGCTTGGATGGTTAACAGAGTGAGGTCACTATCAGGGAACGCCCAATAGCCTGAGGAGAGTAGGATACTTTGACTGGTATTGAGTACAAGAGGCAAAGTGAGGAACAACCCTCCTCACTAGATCAGTATTTATATACATGAGTACATAGCCACAGAAACGACTGGAATGGTAAAGAACGTCATGGAACATTGTAGAAGGTTCAAGACCAGGGTTAAGGTTTACCTGACAAAGGGGACGTGTATGCTACATGAGGTAGATGCATGGGAATTGGGTACGATATGAGGGCGAAAGCTTTATGGAAGTCATGTGCCTAACTCCGTTATCTCCGTGGTTGTGACAAGAGTAGCAGAACAGAGTTGTCGAGAAAAAACCAACTCGTGTGACAAAGCACATACGCCCCACAGATAGAAGATTACAAACGAGACATCCGCAGTCAAACATGGGGTTAAGAGGTGAGAAATCATGCGAAGAAACATGGGACAGACGTTCAACTCCAACAAAACCCTCCTCTACTACGTAGAATTGGGGATCATGGGGCGCAAGCGCCAGTCCCCGATTCTACAAACCGATCTAAACTGAAATGTGAATATCTTGAATTCGAGCCAGATCCCGACAAAGTACAATCGTCTTTAAATACAAGCTGCCTGAATGAAGCCACAGACCTGTTGGACTGCATTTATCGAGACTCAAAACCATTGTTACTATTGATTTCCCACTCATGGACAACACCACACCTGCTTTGCTTGCCTGAGTGCGCCGTGTAGCCGGTGTTGGAGTGCTTGGGGAGGTCTTGTGGACCTCATCCGAAGCTTGGGCTGCTGGTCATGAAGGAGACTCGTTGACCATCATTCCGTCAAATGGTTTGTTTTCTGGAGTCGAAGGGCCTGTAGCCTTAGGAGGTTGAGAGCGCAAAACATCTCATTTTGTGTCGATTCAAAGAGCCTCGGCAGTCTTAGCTGAGGTATAAAAATGTGATGTGAACGAGACACACAGCCCAGAGACTCAAGCATGAATCCATTGAGGCAAGGAAACGAAGGGAAAACAAAGAGGGCCCGGAGATCCTCAGAAGGTGCCAGCAGGGGAAAGAGAAGCACCAGATCCGAAGATTTGGGATTGAGATTGAGCTTGGTGGGTTTTGGTGTCGACTCGATGCACCCACGCAAGCAGCAATAACAGGAACAGGGAGGTTTATAATTTGTCAGTGTTGTGCAATCCTCACAACAGCGCTCCAGAAAATCTTTAGCAAGGATTTGCGGCCAAGAAACATCGGAAGTTAAATCAGACTGGGCAGTGAAAGCCAAGGTGCCAGCAGCAGTGACTCTACGTGACTCTTTCTTTGAAGCACAATCGGCAATGAGACAGGCGTTCTGAGTATCTGTACTCTCAGTCTTGTGACGGGCATGCTTCACCTCTTTGTATTTCAAGCAGTTGTGCTCCTTCTTAAGCCATTCATCGAGAGCCGTAGCGGCATCATCGACCAAAAGCCTGTCAAGCAAGCTTCCGAAGTAAACACGTAGGCGGTTCGCGGTTGTTGGACAACAGGGAGCCGCCATCAAGAAGGGCATCAGCCCGTAATCAAGAAGAGAAGTAGTCAACAAGAGCAGCAGAAACGGTATCTAATCGCGCTTATCCACATGGAGTCAAACAGTAACCCTCCAAAAGAATCTATTTTTTTACAAGGAACAAAATGAGCACGGGCTAAAAACTGATCATGAGACAACTTTGACAGGGAAAGAACACTCATGACGATCTTAAGCCGTTGAGGGTGACCAGGAGAGTATGGAGCAGATTGACTATCAAGAAAAAAAATCCACAGTCAAACATGGGGCTAGGGGACGAGAAATCATGTGATGAAACACACGACACGTTCAACTCCAATAAACCCTCTTCTATCTACTACATAGAATCGGGGACACCACCTCTGCAGTAATCCCATAGCTTGAAGGCAGCTCGATTTTCTTTCTTCAGAAGCTCTTTTTGGTCAGTTATTATAATGTATTGACTCATGTCTGCATGATCTAAGAGCTATGAGAACGGGGCAAACGTCCTCCCGGTTGCGTCAGGTGAGAGCAAGACCGAAAAGAGAGAAGGAAGTGGGGCAAGAGAACAGCTCCAAAGAACTGGGAGAACGAGACAGTGTGGAGGAGAAAGGTGGTGTACCCCGAAAGGAGGCCTGGAGCAACCAGAGACCATCCGAGACACACTCGAGAAGGAAACACGGAGGGTAAATTACAAGAGAGAGAGAAAGAGAGTGAGAGAGAGAACGGACCTAAACTACAGCGGAGCTTGAATTGCACAAAGCAGCAAAAAATAGAAAGAGGGAGAGGCGCTCAAAAGGCAAGAGAGCGGAGAGGCAAAATCGAACGGACGAGCGAATAGGGGCGAGGCGCGGGAAAGGATTATGAGAAGGACATCAGACCGGAAACTGGACAAAAAGTAGATGGCATAGAAGAGATAAGGGAAGTAGGAAACAATAAGAAGACCAAGAATGATATCAATAATAGGGAGGAATTTCAAATCGGGACAAAGCGTAGGGTGGGGAAAATGCGTGGGGATCGGTGCAATAACACTGCTGGGAGTACCCTAGCCTGTTAGCCTCTCATGTCAGGCGCTATCCCTCCGGAAACCCGTTTTTTGTCCATGAGAAATCAGGCAAGCTGATGGACATAGGGTTCCTTCTGGAACGCCTGATGAAGTTCCTCCTATGGCTTAGTGGATTTCGGCCCTCCCCCCACACCCACCTCACCGCATGCCCTTCCCGCCCCCCTAGGCTCTGAAAAACCACATAGAAATACTCTAGGGCTCCGATAATTTACTTCTGATAGCTCATATTACTCAAAACGAGCTTTTGTAACATGTCGTCCGCTGGCTTGGGTGTCTCCCTTGCTACGGCCGTCCGACCTTGTCCGAGCACTCGACGTACCCTCTACCATCACCTTCTCGAGGCATGATTGTGACCGTATGACGTTAAATGCTCTTTGCGAGCCAGTGGGAAATGACTTTGTCGCCTAGGGTGCCACGGAATATCTAGACACACAGAACACGCTGACCACATCGCACAAATCAACACCGCTGCTCACGATAAGTTACAGAAAAACCCCTACACCTGGCAAGCCCTTACTGCCTCAGCTCTGCTCAATGGCTATGTCTATCTTGTTGTTGCTCCGATGGGTGCAGGCAAGACACTTCCGATGGTACTATGAACGCTCGTCAAGCAGACGGGTTTCGTCCTCGTGCTTTCGCGGTTGAATGCTCTACAAGCAACTCAACCTTCCAGAAGACCGGCATATCCGATTTGATCCATTTCAACTCCTCCTCAAAGTCAAATGAAGTGAGTGTTCCATGATCTGGTGCAGCTTTGACACTCGCTTATCGAATTCACGCAATTCCTTATCCATAATCGCGATTACCTCATTGACCACAATCGGACGCAGATTTTCTTCGGCCCGCTGATGTTGTTCGGATGTTGAAGCCACCATAGCGGTATTTCTTCAAGTAAGACTGAGTGTCAGGAGGGGGTTCTGGATAGCTTAATTCCCACGCAGGAGGATACTAAGACTAGAGGCAAGGGGGTTCTGGGAGTGGCAAAAGAGTAGTGATTGTTGGAGTTCTGGAGTAGACAAGGTAGACTAGGTTGCTGCGTTGGGGTTTGAAGTCCTCCAACGCAGCCTGTATATATACATGAGGACCGGAGTTATCGTATCTAGAAAGTCCGAGATAGAAGCATGGTGTCCATGCGGTTCGAGTGAGACAGAAGCACGGCATACGTATGCCGATGCTGCGGATAACTGCGGATGAGTAAGACACGGCATAGAAGTTAGAAGCACGGCATAAGAAGGCCGATGCTTCTAGAAGCAAGGCACGGCTGAGTTAAGGGGTGCGATAATCGATTGCTGAGGTAAGCGGAGGGAAAGATCTTCGGTCCGGGCGGAGACGGAGTTGATTGGTCGGCGGAGATAAGACGGAGATGAGCGGGATAAGTCCGGGGGGTAGGAAAGCGTCAGGAACACATAGTGATCCTGACAATTGCCCGTCTTTAGGCTCGACTAGGAGGATGAGCGGGTTTGGCCGCTTCTGGGTGCTTTGCATGGAATTCTTGGACCATTGCTTGAGCGTTGCTTAAGTTGGATTGCGGTTCCCATGTGTTCTCTTCAGGCCCGTACCCTTTCCATTTGACAAGGTATTTCAGTGTTTTTCGAACCCATTTTGAGTCCAAGATTTCTTCCACCTCGTATTCCTCCCCTTCTGTAGTGACCACTGGCGGGGGAGCTGGTTCGTTTTGGTCTGGGATGGTATTGGGTTTATGGGGTGATAGTCGTGAAACGTGGAATACTGGGTGGATTTTCATGGAGCTGGGTAGTTGGATTCGATACGCTTTTTTTCCAATGGCCTCGAGGATTTTGAACGGGCCAAACCGCCGATGCTCCAGTTTCGGTGAGGGTCTTTGGGTATTGATTGCCTCTTTTCCAGTGATATTGTCCTTTCGGCTTAGCCATACTTTGTCTCCGGGGTGGTAGATGGTTTCCTGTTTGACATTCTTGTCGTAGTATCGCTTGTGTTCTTGTCCTGCCAGTCTGATGGACGCCTGAATTTCTTGTTCGATCGCTTTTCGCCTCTGAAGATATTCTTTGCTGGCCGGGATTTCTTCCTTTTGGCTGTTGAATCGCTTAGGAAGGTACGCTGGGTGTCTTCCCAAGTCTGCGAAGAAGGGTGTCATCCCTGTACTTGCATGTTTGGTGTTGTTGTAAGCGAATTCGGCCATGGATAGGTAGTTGTCCCAGTCATCTTGTCGATATGAACAATAGATTCTCAGGAATTGTTCCACGATTTGGTTTGCCCTTTCTGATTGTCCATCTGTCTGTGGATGGAATGCTGTTGAGAAGGTAGGTTCTATTCCCAGTCGGCCATAGTTGTATCTGGCCCATTTGGAGTTGAACTGTGGTCCTCGATCCGTAGTGACTCGTTCAGGGAGGCCATGCAGTTTCCATATGTGGTCGATGAACAAGTCGCTTACTCCTTCCGCGTTAATGGTGGATTTCGTGGCCAGGAAATGAGCTCTTTTTGAGTGTCGGTCCACATAAGTCATGATGGCATCGTGACCCTTTTTAGTCTTTGGTAGCTGTGTGATGAGGTCAAACGTTACATCCGTCCATGGGCCTTTTGGAGCTGGCAATGGTTGTAAGGTTCCTTCAGGGTGTCCTATTCTAGGTTTGGTTCTTTGGCAGATGTCGCAAGTTTCCACGTAGTGGTTGATGTATTTTGTCATTCCTGGCCAGTAGTAGTCCCGGCTGACCAGTTCGATTGTCCTTGCTCGCCCTGGGTGTCCTGCCAGTAGCGAGTCGTGCCTCGACTGTACGATTTTAAGTTTGATTTCCTCGTTGTCGGGGACATACACTCGTTCTTCGTGAATGAGGGTGTGGTTGACCATCCTTTGTTTGTCGTTTAGCTTTTCACGTAGTTCCATGATTTTCGGGTCGTCCTTGGATTTTTCCTCGATTAGTTCTTGAATTTCCACATCCGTGGCCGTCAGGGCCAGAGCATCGAGCGGGGGCCCGAATTTTTCCCTAGGGATGATTCCTGGTTTCTTGTCTTCTGCCCCTTCCTTCGGCTCATGATCTGGCCTTCTTGACAGGGCGTCGGGTCGTGCGAATTTGCCCGGTCTGTAGTGGATTTTGTAATCAAAGTGTTCCAGGTACTGGGACCAGCGTTTTTGCCTTCCGTTGGGGATTTTTGTTGTGGCGTATGTCTCTAGGTTTTGATGATCTGTGAACACTATTGTTGTGCCTTTGGCACCTTGTAGGAAGTGTCTCCACTCTTTGAAGGCCTTGAATATGGCCAAGAGTTCTTTGTCATATATGTCATAATTCCTTTCTGCGTCTGTCAGTGCCTTGGAGGAAAATGCGATCGGATGTAATCTTCCATCCGGGCCTTCTTGTGACAGTATGGCTCCTCTGGCGAAGTTGGATGCGTCGCATTCCACTGTGTACGGTTTGTCGAAGTTTGGTTTGATCAACACAGGTGCTTCTGTGAATCTCTTTTTCATCTCGTCGAATGCTTCTTGATGGGCGTTCGTCCATTCCCATTTGGCTTCTTTTCTTAGGAGATCGTGGAAGGGTTTGCATAGCTTCGAGTAGTTCTCGATGAATCGTCTGTAGAAATTCCAGAATCCCAAGACTGCCTGCAACTGCTTGACGTTCTTTGGTTCTGGCCATTCGACGATTGCCGCCACTTTATCTTCGTCCATTCGAATTCCTCCTCGGCCTATTACGTATCCGAGGTATTTGATTTCTGTTTTCTCGAATTCGCATTTCTTTGCCTTGCACTTGAGGCCTTCTTTGCGGCATCGTTCCAGGACTTCTTTTGTTCGTTCCAGGAGTTCTTCCTTAGTATTGGCGTAGATAAGGATGTCGTCGAGGTAAATTACGACACCGTTATCAATCATGTCCTTGAATGTTTCGTTCATAAATCGTTGGAATTGGGCTGGGGCGTTGGTTAGTCCGAAGGGCATGACTTCGTACTCGTAGTGTCCGTATTTCGTTCCAAACGCCGTTTTCCACTGGTGTCCTTCCTTAATCCTTAAGTTGTTATATGCTTTTGATATGTCCAGCGCCGTCCAGTACATGGCGTCACCTGCTACGTTGAAGATTTCGTCTGGTAGCGGCAGCGTGAGGCGGTCTTTGATGGTGACGTCGTTCATTTTCCGGTAGTCGATGCATAGTCATAGAGATCCGTCCTTCTTTTTGACAAACATGACTGGGGCCCGAGCTGGTGATTTCGAGGGTTTGATCCACTTTCTTGCCAAGTCCTCATCGAGTTGTTTCCTGAGGACGGCCAATTCGTCAGGGGACATTTTGTAGATTCGTTGAAAGGGGGGTTTTTTCCCTTCTTCTAGGTCGATCGCGCAATCCAAATCTCCTCGGTGAGGGGGTAACGTTGCGCCTCCTTCTTTGGTGAACACATCCAGAAACTCGTGCAGCTCCTTCGGGACGATCTCCTCGGGTTTCTTTTCTTCCTTTTTGTGTTTCTCCGCAATAGCCGCAGAATGGGATTGTGTTGCATTGGCTTCTAGCCATTGGTGACATATTTCCGTTAATATTTTTCCCGGTAGTTGGTCTAGATAAGCGATATTCAATTGTTTGGTTTGGTTTGGGCTTTCGCCAAGGATGTGTACCGGGAATGGTAGGCACTGCTCTGAGCAGTATTTTGAGGAGAACACCAGCCGATCTGGTTCGTTCTCGTTCCATTCCACTATGGGTTTGTGCCTTCGAATGAAATGCCTTCCGATTATGACGTCGAATCGCCCTATGTTGGCTACCGCGTATTTTTCCTTGGAACTATGACAACCGATCTTGGTTTTTCCTTGAAGTTCTTCCGTGATTTGTGGTTCTTTATTCTCGCTCCCATCGACATTTGTTAGTCGTCGAGGGGGAACTTGTTTACTAGTCAGTCTTGATTTCTTGAGCCAGTTTCGATTAACAAAGTTCATAGTGGCTCCTGGGTCATATAGTGCTAGGGCTGAATGATTCTCGATCGTGATTGTGAATTGCAGGGGGTCATCCATAGACTTTATGGGTTTCCTAGAAGGCAGGGCTTCGGGCGCCAAGACTTCGTTTCTAATGGTTACATTTTCGATAGTCAATTCACAAGATTCCAGGGGTAGAGATGAGAAACGGTTTTGGGTCGGTAAGGCTTCAGCCTTCCCTACGGACCCTAATCTTTTGACGGTTCTTGAAAAGCCTCCACTATTTCGTCCGTAGCGGCGGCTGCAATCTGATTTGGAGCTTTCTTGAGTGGGCATGCGGCGGCTAGGTGTTTCCCTTTCTTGCAGTAGAAGCATAAGCCTTCCTTTCGAAGTTGGATCTTAGTTTTTTCGTCCAACTTCTTGTACGGGGGTTTCTTGATTTGGGCGGCGTCTATCTCGAGGGGAACGGCCTCGATAGCGTTAATATTTCGAGGGTTTCGATAAGTGTTCGTGTTTCGGGTCATTCCGGTTCTCCTGTTGGCGTTTTGGCGGGCGCGCATTAAGTTTTCGTCGATGGTACGAGCCTGTTCCTGTACTTCAAGAAGTGTCCGAGACCATTTGGTGGCCGCCGCCGCAGACAGAACTTCAGGTTTCAGCCCGTCGATATATGCTGAGATTAGGGCATCTACGTCCCAATCGATCTTGGATCGAAGGGCATTGAACTCGGCCGTATACTCCGTGACGGATCGGTATTGTCGGAGTCTTTTGATTTGGTCCTGAGCTCGTTCCCTTTCATTGGGTTCTCCAAAGTTCTGAAGGAAGTAGTATCGAAAGGCTGACCAGATTCGTCCGATCTGCCAATCGTCACGGAACGGGTCGAACCATCCGTATGCTTTTCCTGTCAGGAGGTTACTGGCCCAAGTGATAAGTGCTGTTTCGTCGCTGAAAGTATGCGGTTTAATCTGGACGTATGCCTCGACCTTTTTGATCCATTGTTCTGCCAGGTCTCGTTTTTCTCCGTCGTAAGTGTCGGGCATTTGCATTTTCGGGGTTTGCCCTCGCTCGATTCCGGGAAATAGGCATTGCAACCAGACGTTGTTTATCGGATCGTAGCCTCCGGGTCTCCAGAAGGCGTAGACGACGGGTTGTCCTTGCTGGCCGGGTGGAGGTGGTGGGGGTCCGGGTGGCGGCGGCCCTCCTCCTCCATGAGGGGGTCCACCTCCCCCATAGGGAGGTTGGCCGGGTGGAGGTGGTGGGGGCCCTCCTCCTCCATGAGGGGGTCCACCTCCTCCATAGGGAGGTCCTCCTCCTCCATATTGATTTGGGGCCGGGGATCTTCCCCCTTGCCCGGGAAACGGAGGGGGAATGAAGGGGTTTGGTAGTGGGGCTCGGGTCTGTCTGGAAGTTCGTCGATCATAAGGGTCCGGAGGTCTGGTTTGAGTGTTGAACCCAGGTTGTGGAAAGGGTTGGTTAAAGGGTCCGTATCGAGCGGGAGGTGGGTATCCTCGTGAAGGGTCTCGGGGGTCGGTGACCACCAGTCCTTCTTCCTCGACCCAATGTTGAAACGCATTGGTCATTCCTTCTCGTGCCACCGGCCTTCCATAGGCTGCTTCGGCTACAGTGGCGATTCGTTCAACTGCGTCTTGAAACTCTTGTTGGACCCATGCTCTTTGTCGCGCTGATGTATTCAATCCGTCGGCCAGGGCCCTCCTCCTCATGTCTTCTTCTTCGATTCTAACCACGTAGTCTGATGCGGTTTCCCCAAACTGTGGTCTTATGTACCTTGGGGGCGTAGTTGCGAATCGTCCCCTGGACATGACCCCGGGGCTGGGGCTTCTCCCAGGACTTCCTACCGAATAAGCCGTATTTCCGACGGTTCTTGTATCGTGCGTGGAGGGTTCTTCTTCATTTCCTATCGGTAATTCCTCGAGTCCTTGTGATTCTGAGGGTCTTGAAGGTCGGGGGCCTTGGATGGTTGCCTCCACCCTGGTCACGTTGCTTGGAGATTCGGTGCTGGGTTGCGGTTGTTGCGATGGTGTTTGAAAACCCCACGAGAGGGCCGATTGCGGTCGTTGGGCTGGGGCTGAACTGGTGACTGGAGGGCGAGGTCTTGTCTCGGTAGTTGTGTGAGTTGCCATGTTTCAAGGATTTCCTAGAGCAAGATTCTTTTTATTCAATATTTCGGTTCGTGGCAGTAGATAGAAGAGGGGAGAGACGATTCCTTAGGAGGGGGAATACAGAGGACGATATGGGCAAGATAAGATTGAAAAGCAAAAGGGAGATAAGGGACGAGAAGAAATTCGTGAGACCAGGAAAACAGAGAGTTGGGATATATACGTCGGAGCCTGGATTTATCTACACTATTCAAATGATCACACTTAATACCGTAAAGTCGTCGGGGTCTTCTTTCCCAGACTTTACGATCTTTGAGGAGGCGCCGGGCGGTCTTGACGAATGATTCTCTTGAGCGGCAGCCGAGAGTTTTGCTGGACAGGAGGTCGGGGGAGAAGGTTCCGGAGGTTGTCCAAGGCTCCGAGGGTGATCTGAGGGCGGCGGG
>WSUI01000956.1:0-13623 GCA_019633595.1 Tulasnella sp. UAMH 9824
CTCACTTTGCCTCTTGTATTCAATACCAGTCAAAGTACCACTCTCCCCTCGGGCTATTGGGCGTTCCCTGATAGTGATCTCACTCTGTTAATCATCTAAGCGACCTGCACTCTATCCCTGTCCTGACCCAGACCTCTCCCCTTGTCCTCATACCCCTTGACCTTGTACCAGAGGTCTGACATTAGGCAAAGTCATCACAAGTGCACTTCGCTTAATCCTGGCTCAACTCAAGCACTGTCGAAAACCACCCGAAAACCCGCCGACCCCACTCGAGACCTAAACAGACAAGAGCGCTGCTCTGCACCTGTCGACCCTTTACCATCGATTAACATCATCCCACCCGGACGAGAAGCTTTCCTCCCAGTCCCACCAAACCTTAAGTACATCTGGGGTAAGGGTTACCTTCCTAGGACTTAAGTCCCTTGTGTCAAGACAGTCTACATGTGAAAGCTGTCGAATCCTCTGGGAAACTGGTACCCAGCGAGCAGCCGGTAAGCGTAGCCCCACAGCAAAAGTCGGACTTATTCCCGGATCGGAACCTAATCCTGGATTGATACCGAAGGTCAGCTTCTCAGCAGTCACCTCCTAGTCTCCCTTTTGTCCCCTTCGAAAATCATTACCTAAGCAGTAGTGTATGCCCGTGTACCAAGCAACCTACAAACAAACAGTCTATCGAGCGGTCTTCCCAGAAGACACCATGTATCTCAAAGAACTCAACCTACGACACCGCCAAGAATTTGAAAACGCAGTAGAGGAAGCCGAAGTTTGGTTCCTTTTATTGGCCCATATCGAGCAAACCCCCGAACCCATTACCCCAAGTCCCAGTCCCCGGTCGTCTCCCAACCCTTGGTTTCCTAGCCTTAGTCCTAAGCCTCAAAAACGACAAACCGCGAAACGGAGTATTCCTTTGTACTCCCAAATCCAAATCCGCATCCAGGAAGCAACTAGGAAGAAATACTACTACTTCCTCGACCTCATGCACTTCACTCCAAGACAATGAGAGTACCTCCATGACATCTTCCCCTGTTCATCCTTCGATCTATCAGACGGACTTTATATTCCCTACGAACCAGCCAAAACCCAATTTGCACTTGCCGAACGTTTCCTCCAAGACACCAATTATCAACTTGAAAAGTGCTACCGATGAGTAACAACCCCTCCACCAGTAGTGCCCCCATGCAAACCACACCCCCAAATTTCGCAAGCATGGACGGAGCACAGATCACGGCAGAAATGACAAGGATGTGGCACCATACCCAAGATCTCGAAAACCGACTTCAGACGGCCGATACGGCTTATCAAGCCCTTAACAATAACTACAACACGCTTCAGGGCCAACATACAGCATTACACTCCCAAGTTAACGTGGTACAACCCACGATCAATATGGCTCCCCCAACCTTCCCAGCTAACTTCGCCCTACAAATCGCTCAACACCTCCAACCACAATCTCAGACCCATGATCCAAAGGCGGCCAAACCCGAACCCTATAAAGGAGAAAGAGGCGCGGTTGCAAGAGGATTCATCCAATCATGCGAACTCTACTTCCTCCTACGAGTCAATGAGTTCCCGGACCAACCATCCAAGATCCACTTCACGGTCATGCTACTCCAAGACAAGGCAGCCCGCTGGGCACAGCCCATTGTGCAAGAACTCATCGCTGGTACCAATGTCCTTCGCGCCACCACATGGGCTGGGTTTCGGGCCAAGTTTGAAGCAGCCTTCTTCGACCCCGACGAAACACAAACAGCCGCCCGTCGCCTCCAACAACTTCACCAAACCAAATCGACGTCCGAGTACGCTAGCGAATTCCGGGAACTTATCGCGATACTAGGATGGACAGAGGAGTTGCAACTCATGAATACCTTCTATGTGGGACTTAAATCACATGTTAAGGACGAGGTAGCTAAAACAGAAGACTCAAAAACGCTTAAGGAACTTGTGGAAAAAGCGATCAGGATTGACAACCGCCATTGGAGTCGTGAGAAGGAAAAGAAGGAAGACAGCCCCAGCAAACCCACTCCCCGTTCGACACCCCGCTATGATCCTCCTAAAAACTCCCCCGCTCCTGCTCCGACTCCTCACTGGTCGTCAACCGCTCCAGGTCCCACGCCAATGGATTTATCCGCCACAAATGTCGCACTTTGACATCACAAGAGAAAAAGCGACGTTTCGACCTTGGATTATGCCTGTACTGTGGAGCAAATGACCATAAGCGCTCTGGATGTCCGGCGTTGAAGAAGGCGGGAGGAGCAGCGTTAGCAAGAGCAGCTGCAATACGTGCTACCGAAGAGGAACCCCAGGAGGAGTCAGGAAAAGGCGACAGCCTTTGAGTAGCGTCGTGCACTCAAGGGCTCCGGTTTTGGAAAGCATCTTACGTACCCATGTATTACCTAGGCCACATGAATCAATTGCTGTTATGGACATAAGCCAACCTAAACACATTGTGGTCCCAACGATGCTCAAAACCATCAACATCACGACTACCCCCACAGCACTAGTGGATACTGGTGCCACTTCATCCTTCATCAATCATCGATTCACAACCCAACATGGCATTCCTACAAGACCCAGAAAAGAATCCCTTCCGATATGAGATATCGATGGAAGGTCATTGGGAACTATCAGTGAAGAAGTACCAGCACGACTAAGGGTTGGCAGTCATGAAGAAGACATTGTATTGGATGTGGCCCCTATAGGAAAACATCCCATTGTCTTAGGACTCCCATGGCTCCAACAACATAACCCACAAATCGACTTCCAAACCAACCGAATTACGTTCGCAAGTCCCCAGTGTGCAGAAGAATGTCTCGATGTTTCTCCATCGATTCAAGGACGTCCAAGCGCCAGACCATATAACCCTACCGGCACTCCCGAATCATCCCCGACATCGTCGGAGTTGTTGGTCTACCAAGAAACTCTTGATCTGGCCGCAATGGATGCAGACGAAGATGAAGTTATCAATGCCATTGAGGAATCCCGGGAACCAAGGCCACGAAATATATCCGCTGATATCGCAGCCAAGCATGTGGAGGAAGAGAAACCAGTGGAAGAAATCGTCCCTAAGGAGTATCACGACTTCCTGGATGTGTTCGACGTAGCAAGAACCAAGGAGTTGCCACCGAATCGGCCCTATGATATCACAATCGACTTAATACCAGGAGCAGAACTGCCTAAACCATCCGGGCTATACCCTATGTCCGATACAGACAACAAGGAACTACGAAAGTGGCTGGACGAAATGCTGGAGAAAGGATTCATTCAACCATCCAAATCCCCTATTGCAGCACCCTGTTTCTATGTCCCTAAGAAAGACGGTTGCAAACACCTGGTAATCGACTGGCGACGCCTCAATGCAATAACGGTCAAAGACACATATCCATTGCCATGGACGGATGAGACCATGGACCTGTTAAGAGGTTCCAAACTGTTCTCAAGATTCGACTCACCAAACGCTTATAACCTAATAAGGGTGGCCCCCGGCGATGAATGGAAAACCGCCTTCAAAACCCGATGGGGGACGTTCGAATTCAAGGTGATGCACTTTGGCTTGTGCAACGCCCCGGCAGTATTCCAACGATTCATGAATGACGTACTGGCTCCGGTCCTGGACATCTCGGCAATGAACTATCTGGACGATACGATCTCCTTTGACACCAACCTTGATTCCCATATTCAAACGAACTGCACTATCCTGCAGCGCTTCCGAGAATACAATGTAAGCTGTAATGCGAAGAAGTGCGAGTTCCATGTGGAAGAAACCGAGTGGCTCGGAATCCACGTTAACAAGGATGGTTTCAAGATGGACCAATGAAAAGTAGAAGCAATCCAAGAATGGAAGGTCCCTAAGAACGTAACCGATGTACAAAGCTTCCTAGGGTTTGTCAACTTCTTCCGACGGTTTATCAAAGACTTCTCCAAAATTGCGCGACCTCTACACAACTTGGAAAAGAAAGGCGTTGTGTTCCATTGGGAACAAAAACACCAGGAAGCCTTCGATGCCCTCAAGATTGCGGTGTCTACAGCACCAGTCCTCACCCATGCAAACCCTGATCAACCATACACCATGGAGACGGATGCCTCAAACTACGCATACAGCGCTATTCTATCTCAAAAACAGGATGATAATAAGGAACACCCGGTTGCATACCTATCCAAATCCTTGTCCCCGGCCGAAAGGAACTACGATATTTACGACAAGGAGATGTTGGCAATAGTAAAAGGATTAGAATACTGGCGGACGTACCTGCAGGGTACTAAGGACCCTATTAAGATCGTAACGGACCACAACAATCTACAGTTCTTTAAGGACACCCGGATTACCAACCAACAACAAGCAAGATGGGCAGACCTTCTAACCCATTATAACTACGTCATTGGATACCGCCCGGGAGTGAAATCGGGAAAACCAGATGCCCTGTCCCGTCTGTCGGACCACGTTCCTGAAGGGGGGGATAGTGAACCTCAGCAAACCATCTTCGAACCAGAAGCATTTGCAACCATCGCTGCTATCTACCTTTCAGATGCTGAAATCCTGGATCTTATTAAGCAAACACTCCCCAAGGATAAGGATGTACAAGCACTGATTGCCTTCTTTGGAACGAATCCGACCTCCGCTCCAGCTGAAGTCCAACGAAATATGAAGGACTACACTTACAAGGATGGGATCCTGTACAGATTTGGGAAAGTTTATGTACCAAATGACGAGGACCTGAAACGGCAAATATTGGAACTGTACCACGATTCATTAATTGCAGGACACCCTGGACAGGCAAAAACACTGGAACTGGTATCGAGAGGATACTACTGGCCATCCCTCAAGGCGTACATTAACACCTATGTGGAAGGATGTGATGTGTGTCAGAGGAATAAGAACTGTCATTCCAAGACCCATGGGCTACTTCACCCACTCCCAATACCCGAAGGACCTTGGCAATCGATATCCTACGACTTAATCACCGACCTCCCCAAGTCCAATGGATTTGACGCCATCCTGGTTGTCCTCTGTTGCCTCACGAAACAAGCCCACTTCATTCGGACGACAATGAATGTGGATACCGAAGGAATCGCTACTCTACTATTGGAAAATGTCTGGAAGCTGCATGGACTCCCACTGGAAACAGTGTCAGGCTGAGGACCCAACCTGGAATCGAAACTCATGCGAACCATCTACCAGCAATTAGGAATTAGTCCCAAGTTCTCTATGGCATACCGACCTCAGACTGATGGTCAAACGGAACGAACAAATGTCGCTGTCGAAACCTACCTTCGGATGTTCACCACGCACCGGCAGGATGATTGGGCCAAATTCCTTCCCCTTGCTGAATTCTCTTATAACAACTCCCAGCACTCTTCGATTGGCATGTCCCCGTTTTATGCCAACTACGGCTATAACCCAACATTCACCAACATCCCCAGTAATGATCAAACATCCCCGCGAGCTGAGGAAATAGTGCAACGGTTGGCCCATGTCAAGGAGGAGCTTCAAGCAGCAATGAAACTGGCACAAGAGTGACAAGTGGAGTTCTATGATCGACACCATGGGACAACACCGGAATTCAACGAAGGAGACCACGTGTGGTTGGAAGCCATCAATATTAAGACCGACCATCCCTCCAAGAAGTTAGCACCAAGAAGGCTAGGACCCTATAAGATTAGCCAGAAGATTTCGTCGCACGCATTCAAATTGGATCTACCTCCAACAATGAAGATTCACAACGTGTTCCATGTCTCGCTCCTTACCAAGCACAAGGAAGATGTCATTCTGGGACGGGAATTTACCAACCCACCTCCTGAAGTGGTTGAAGGAGAAGAAGAATATGAAGTGGAACGGATCCTTGATTCATGCTACTGGAGGAACAAGTTACAGTACCTTGTCAAATGGAAAGGATATGATGAAGGACATAACACATGGGAACCCGCCGAGAACATCACGCATTCTCAAGAATTACTTCAGGAATTCCATGATGAAAACCCAAGTGCTGCAAGTCAATCACATAGGCCTCCACCTTGTCTTGCTCGCAGGCAGCGCGCTCCTTGCTGAAGCCTTAGAGGGGGCTGATGTCATGACCACAGAGTTTACGGAGCAAATCACATGACATCGTCAAGGTTTCGCCCTCATGTTGTATCGATCACCATGCCTCTACCTCATGTTGCTTACGCGTTCACTCGGTCACCTGAACCTTAATCATAAACCCCAGAAACCTTCCACAATATTCCATGACCTTCCTTACTGTTCCGGTCCTTTCTGTGGCTGTGTCTAGATGTATATAAATACCAGCCCAGTGAGGAGGGTTGTTCCTCACTTTGCCTCTTGTATTCAATACCAGTCAAAGTACCACTCTCCCCTCGGGCTATTGGGTGTTCCCTGATAGTGATCTCACTCTGTTAATCATCTAAGCGACCTGCACTCTATCCCTGTCCTGACCCAGACCTCTCCCCTTGTCCTCATAACCCTTGACCTTGTACCAGAGGTCTGATACAGACCAAAGGAGGGAGAAAGCAAGGTCGATGACCAGCCCCATCACGGTCAAAACATATAGGACAATGCTGACTGTAAGATAGGGATTGTCAAAATAGCTTGATGCCCAATCCTTGAATGGCAGCCAGTACATGGTTTGTCTCCAGATGAGGACTATTTGAAAATGTCAGCCGGCTGTTTCGCAGATTGCTGCTGGGTGGGAGGCTTACAGCTATCAAACCCTGACACTCCAAGCAAACCAAACCACCTCAAACCAAACCTGAGACACAAGAATGCCTTCTCTAAGGAGACCGATGAAGGAGCTAGACAGAGACACAGGACTGCCATCAGCATTGGAGGTGAGTTAGCACTTTACTGCATGTGATGCACAATAGTGGGAGACCGGCTGAAACACCTGCATATACACCAAAGTCGGTCCAGAAATTGCCACCTGCGAACCCAAGTTGTTTTCTTAGATGCGCCCAGTTAACTCTGCTAACTACTCACCCAAGAGTGTGATCCAGCTATATGTATCATCGTTTAGAGTGACAAACAACCAGGTGAAGAGAAACAAGATATTGGCAAGGAGCTTGATGAAAATAGTCCGCGTGTGTCTTCTTTGCAGCACTTGTCAATATCGCCTGTATGGATGAAGTGGACAAGATGGCTGGGCTTCACTCTGGCCAAAACTCCTGATTTATGGAGATCCTAACCTAGGTCAAAATTTGTAATTAGTTAAATCTTGGGTGCGAGTTGCCTAGTATCCATCTACATCGGATATCCTGACACATTTAAATCCCGAGGAAAGGCTATAGTTAGTCGAGGATGAGATAACAATGGCTGTGAAAGGTGTACTCACACACTCTTTAAGGTCAACGCTTGACCCACCTGGTTGTGAAATTTGGTTGCAGAAACCGATGTTGGTGGCTGGAATCACCCTAAATGGCCAAAGCTAACTGCAAACCCGTTTGGAGGCTGAAGCCAAGAAATCATGAAGTTGTTCTCCAAGAGGCCCCTCTGGATGATGCACACCTATTAAGTGAATATAAAAGTGAGGTAAGGCGGGGCTTTTTCTTTGTGGGAGCTATTGAGTGACTATTCCGGCTGGAAAAGGCGGGTAGTTGCAGCTGAGACTCTGGACTTGCCGCATGACAGCCCTGGCAAGACTCAGAAATGCGACCAACTTACCCCCTCTAACCCTGGGCGACCAGACTCTTCTGTTGCGCAATTTTGAATAGCTCAGAAGACATGCAGGAGGAATAGAGTGGCGTCGATGATTTCAGGGTCAGACAGTTCCCCATAAGGGAAAGAGTGAGTGGCTCCCATGTGTCCAATAGGCAAAAAGGTGTTTGCAACAAATGCATATGATCACATCAGGAGTAACGAGCAGTGTATCAATAAAGAAGTAAATTCGAAAATTTGAAGTGGGAGATTGGTGAGCCAGGGGAGGAGTTAGGAATGGCAAAAGCAGGGGTCGGAGATGTGTGGGCACAACCGCCTTGAAAGACAGAGATGCACCAATTCATCAGAGCCTTTTACAGCTGTACAATCAAGCATATGGCAAAAATAATGGAGATATGATATATTAGAGATTGGAACACTGACAATGGGGCCGAGGACAGGAGGTTCACCAGGGTAGGACTCCCTACTGTAGGAGTAACGAAAAAAAAACTTGATAGAAGGTGTGCAACTTGCCTTTTTATATCCGAAAGGCAGTAGACAAGTGGGAGTTCTGCAGTAAATGCACAGCGGGCCTTGAACATCACTGTGGAGCATGGTTCTTTCTTGCCTTGTCTCTCAAGATCACTGTTGTAGGATGACCCTGCAAGTGCCAGCTGCTCCACCGGATAGGGAACAATGAAAGGCAAGATCAAGACTTTGGTGATCAGCACAAAGCAAAGGTTGTGTTATAGGTATCCAATCGATTATTTGCTGCAATTGTGGGTTTGAAGGATGGGTGGTGCCCGGGGCAGCGGATTGAAGAAGTCTGAGCTGTGCGAAGGAATCTGAGGCGCCGTCAATGAATTTTTTTTTCAGGCATGCAGCTAAGCAATACTCATACTGTTCCTTTCAGGTCTTCCAACGCAACTTTATGAGTAAGGTAAAGTGATAGCAGAGTGTTAGGAAACGAACCGTGGGAGTTGCCGGCAGCGATCTCCCTCGAGCCCCTTTCCCTCCTCCCCAGTCATATTAGTATTGTAGATTAGACTTTTCTCATTAATAGTAGTTCTTTCTACTTTATATTCGCGCCCGAATGTGTCTTAAAATAAGTCGAATAGCAAGTAGATAGTTAATTACCAAACACCTTCTTGATTTGGGAAAACGGCGCACTCACAAGCCCAAGTCCCTCTCGATTCGCCTTGCCGAACCCCTTCGGCTCCGCGAATCGAGCATATTCTCCATTTCTATTAATCGTTGTACTCACCATAATCAACGGTAAGCGCTGCCGTTCACTTATAGAATTAGGCGCGCGAACCACGTGACTCGCGCCAGGCTAGTCGCCGAGTTCTTCAACTCGCGATTGTTCTTTGTTTCCGCTCTCTGGAACGTCAACAAACTAGTTAGCAAGTAGAAGATAGCTCTAGAATAATCTAGATCAATTGTAACTAGCATATAAATTAAGGCCGAAGAGACTGTGATGGTCTCTTTGTCCCACTTTCGCCCTCTAATCTCTAAAGCCCCCTTGCGTGCTTCAAACCTCGTTTCCCCTGTCGCGACAAACAGGAATACGTTTGACCTATTCCAATAAATAGGTAAATACGTTTTGACTTATCGCGAGAAATAAGTCACTTACCCAAGCGCATCTCAGATGCGCTACCTGATTAGGAAACTTCGCGTTCGATTCGCGTTCCTTTCCAGCAGCGCGAATCATTTGCAGAGTAGATAGAACTACACTCTAACTACTTCTCTACCTAATCTCATTCGATTTGCAGTCCCTGCGTCCTCTGCGCGTCCTTGTGCGTTCATACAAGTCTTACTTGTCGACGCGCGCTGCTTACAAGGCCGCCGTTCCCACGCCAACCCACTTCTCTGTGACTCCCTTCCACGCCTTCCCTCTTGACTGTACTTTCGCTCTACTCTAAGTAAACTAATCCCGGACACCTATTCGAATAAGGTAAAAGGTTTATTTCATTTTAGCTAAGATTCTATTCTAATATACTAGGGTACTAATTATGAATACGCTTACCACGCAGCGACTCGGCGATTCCCACGGTTAGAAATCGCGTTCGCAACGCACGTGTGCACCCCCGGTCTTAACACAGAGTGAGCGAGAAGGTTAGTAGACTGTCACTTGTTCCTAAGGTGTCACGACCACGGGGTTTACGGAGTCAGTCACGTGACATCGTCAAGGTTTCGCCCTCATGTTGTATCGATTGCCATGCCTCTACCTCATGTCGCTTACGCGTCCACCCGGTCATTTAACCTTAACCATAAATCCCCAAAACCTTCTACAATATTCCATGACATTCGTTACCTTTCCGATCCTCTCTGTGGCTGTGTCAAGATGTATATAAATACGAGCCCAGTGAGGAGGGTTGTTCCTCACTTTGCCTCTTGTACTCAATACCAGTCAAAGTACCACTCTCCCCTCGGGCTATTGGGCGTTCCCTGATAGTGATCTCACTCTGTTAACCATCCAAGCGACCTGCACTCTATCCCTGTCCGGACCCAGACCTCTCCCCTTGTCCTTGAACCCTTGACCTTGTACCAGAGGTCTGACATAAGGCCTATTCTAGTGTGCGTGCGTGATGAGAAACGAACTTTGATAAACAATAAAAGCAAATCAAGTAATAAAGACTATTGCAGCACCACTCTCGGTACCGAGAAGGGATCTCAGAGCCGCCAGGCCAGCAGTCCATGACAGAGCTTGACCAATGAGAAGAGTGAAAGAGCAGCTCCACTAAGCCCCACCTAGCAGACAACCAATCAGAAACGCGGATTCCCTAGCAACGTCCTGTCGTTAAGGAAGTGGGCCTATATGGATAATATAAGGTAAATCAGGGCAGTTGGACTCTCTGGAACTAAGCATCTTACGATCGTTTCTCGGCGTCCGGCTGACCCTGGACCACCGTGGCTTGCTTTGTTTTCATTAACTACTGGGGGTGAACTCATTGCCGATGTCAAAGGGCTAGGGAGGAGGTTAGCGAGCGTCTGGAAACGACTTCGCGGTGAAGGTTGCTGGACTATACCTTAGAGATAGGACGCTTGGGTTACATAGAATAAATTGACCTCATTTGTCAAATGTGTCTGTCACCAAGTTGGAGAGCTCCGCTCTCCGGGGCTTATATTACTTAGTTTTATCACAAGACAAAGTCTCCCAGCCGTACATACCATCGCCCAGAGTTTTATTCCTCCAGGGGCACATTTAATCATGATTACTAACGCCTTTGAGGGCCGTATAGTCGCTCATTAAGCTCCTACCCACCCCTTGTTCAAGCAAGCAGCTAGTAAACCTGTGGATTTCCGGATTTCTCCCCTTGGCCGTTTAATTATTCCTAAACCTCATTCATGATCAGTTCTTATTTATATTTCGTTGCCGTTGAACAGGTCACTGGCCAAGCAGTGGTTAAGCATTGATACCACGCCCGTCAAGCGACTGTTACACATTCCGAACTCAGGTACAAAGTAGGAAGCCACAGTGATCCCTCATTCTCGGGGAAGGCCGGTGACGTGCATGAGGCGACAGCGCGGGCGGGGGTCGTTATAATCCTGGAGTTCCTAAGCCACAAATTGGGGAACGTGATCGGTTGTGGCTTGAAACTTGTTTAGTGGACGGGAAAAAAGACCGGAAGGAGAATATTACCTACTAAACTTGCTTCAAAACTGCTGGATTTCGGACCGACAACGATCAGCTTTGAGGTGGATGAAGAGACCTAGGCTGCTCGGGCTTCTACCATAAACGGTGTTACCAGATATTGAACAGCGTCCGCAACAAACTAGAAGACAGAGAGCGCGCGTACCGTCCTCCGCTTATAATAGGAAGAAGAAAGACCCGCTAGAAGCATGATATTAAGGCTTGGGGTTCTCGCCCCAACGTTACCAACTCTTCGGGCTGAGAATTGGGACTGGGGCAAGACGCAGCTAGAATTCTTATCTCCGAACAAACAGAATAGAGGGTCGGCGATATTCACCACCTCCAGGGCGGATCATCCCGTCATTGTGTTTGTTCAGTGTTCGCGGAGCATATTGGATGTCAAGGTACGGTCGGTCTTCAGGTTTCCACGGAACGGCTCCCCAGGATTGGGCAGACAACGTATAACAGGAGGCGTTGTCAGAGCAGGCGGCGAACCTGCGGTTCATCCTTCACACACACGCCATCTCTAATCACACGGGTTCCGGCCGGAGAAAGAAAGTATTCGGCGTGTTCAGAGCGAGAGCTTAACGGTACCAGGGGCCAGAACGGATTGCTTCGCTAACCGAACTCGAACTTCAGATCACCCATCACAAGAGGTCGACTCTAGTCTAGGTGGAAATGAGGAAGGTTAGGCTAGCTTGTCATCTATATTATTGCGTGCTCTGAATGAATGCAAAGGCTAAATTGGCCGGCCTGTGGGGGTGATATCGATTCTGCAGATCCTTTGAATTGAAAGACGCGCCAAGACTGTCTTGGCTCCGTCGCAGACATTCTGCGGCGTCGCAACTTCCGAAAATTGGATACAAGTTGAAACCACAGCTCATTAATTTGAATGGAACCTGAACCGACTTCAACTCTCCAAAATACTATCTAGACGCCGAATCTCACGAAAGAGAACGTCCGCGCTTACCGTGATTGCTCTCCGCCCTGTCCTTGGCGGCGGCCGATCACGACAGTCTTTTCCAGTCCGTGCATGGGTCGCACTTCGAGCCTCGACCTCTCATTAGCCCCGAGCCGGATACAGAATACTTGGTCCTTATTTAATCCTCGTTGTCCCTCTCGTCAGGTACCTCTCTTGTCGGGCCTGCTAACGGTGCGAGGTTGCTACCTTTCCGGCGTCAGAATAAAGGTCGAATGGGCGTTTTTCACGGCACAACTGTCGAAAGTACTTCGAGAATTACGCTGTCAGCTCGGAATGTTATACACTGGATTAAATGTTGCCCATCGAAGCTTAGGGCCTTTGGGCCTGACTATTACAAAGATGATAGAACTCGTGGGGTTGCCATCGAGGGAACTCAAAAGTGATGTAAACGTGGGTCGAATATCAGGTGGGAACACCGATGGTCTGAAATAGGAGGCAATTCCAGAGAAAAGGACAAATGCTACCTCATCCCTTGATCCCAGTTGGATGGCAAAACCGCCCAAACCTTGCCTAGATTAGCAGGTTCATTGAACAGGAACAGTCTTGTGAGTCTTAGCATTTTAATTTAAATGTCGTGCGCGAAACTAGTCAATGGGGCCGATTCTACCATCTTCGAAAGGCACTGGGTGTATACCGGTCCCAACCGACCAGACCGAGTATCAAAGCTGTTTTCCTGGGCGTAGGAGACAATTCTGCTCACCGAGAGCCTGTGGAGACATTGAGAGACGTTAGATGTCTCTGATCATCTCAAATGTAGATACAGTAATCTGAATCGACCACAACGCGTCAGTCAGGATGGCCACCGTTCTGTTCCCTAGCCCGAGGCCTCCACACAACGAAATGAAGGGACTAGACTCGGCAGCGAGCTATCTCGTTGCTGAACTCACATAACCGGAGACGCTGAATTCGTTGGCACTCCGCTCGGTTGAGGGGGCGGCTTCTTAGCGGTTTGCCAAGGTGGGATCGCCCATTATGACCGACGTAAGTATCTAGCTGAGCTCAGAGTCTAATTTATCCGTTCACAAATTGCGTTCGCCTCACCCGGGCAAGTTTATGGGCCTATACCACGACGAGGTCATACACGTGCCCAGGACAATCATATTATATAAACATCCCAACAAATCCAGATAACGTACGTTTTAGGTACTCATACATAGAAGGTGCATCAAGGCGGAACACTAGGCGGAGCTGAGATTGCCTTTGAGTAGCATTGCTCCCAGCAAGGCTCGTCAAGCTTTGAAGCCGCCCACGAATTTACTATCTTTATCTTGGTATGCAAGAGTAGGCTGGGGGACCAATATGGCATCAGCATCAGTGGTTAACCAAACTAGACTCGACATACCTCCGTCACCCCCTCGTTGCCACCATTACCGGCTTCCCCCACCT